>CXYZ01004533.1:289737-349534 GCA_900006705.1 Sonneratia caseolaris | reverse complement strand
TTACTTTTTTTTTGTATTTCTTTAAGGCAATTACATTTGATTATCAGAAAAAAGACATTATATTCAAGAAAAACCTAAAAGGAAATTAATGTAATGAATTTTTTACTCAATTCCAAGCCCTAACTGTACATGCGGGGAGAGAAAGAGGGACACATCTCTTCCTTCCTCAGCTGTCTGATTTTGCAACTTCACCCGCTTCTCTCTCTCTCTCTCTTCCCGGCCGAAATCAATCGCCTTTCCTCCCCCAACCTTTTCTCTCTCTAGGCCTTTCATCTTGCTTCACTGGGCCTATGGAGCCCCCTCGTCCTCCCCCGGAGACATCTGACCCCGCCATAGGCGCAGCCGCCATTCCCGCCGACCCCGCCCCTTTGCTCGCCACTGCCCATACTCACCCTGCATACGACGAGGTCTGCCTCCTCTCCATCTGTTCTTCCGTTCGTGAATTCTTGTTTGATTCATTTTGTCGGTGTTGCTTGGTCCATTTGACTGATTTCCGAGTAAACGTTGTCCTCAGATGATTTTTGCAGCTATGGCGGCTGTGAAGTCGGCTGCCGAGTCGAGTAAGGAGGCCATATCGGACTACATAGAGCAGACCTACCCCAGCCTTCCCCCGAACCACTCAGCCCTGCTGAGCCATCAGCTCAAGAGCTTGAAGGCGAGCGGACGCATCGTCATGTCCAAGAACTCTTACCAGCTCCCCCAGCCCGAAGGCAACACCAGCCGCAAGAGGGGTCGCCCGCCCAAGAGCAAGGCCGTCCCCGGTCTTGCTCCCAGGCCCGTCGGTGTCCCTGCTCCCAAGCCCGTCGTGCTTGGGCTGTCCGATGATGCGGCGCCAATGAAAGTTGAGGCCGCTGAGCACAAGCCATGGAAGTGGAGAAGTGGAAGAGGCCGCCCGGCCAGGAAGCAGAAGAGTAGGCCATTGGAGGAGGTGGTTCTGCCAGCTAATGGAGCGGACAGGCCTAAGAGAGGCCGAGGTCGGCCACCTAAGTTAACTATGGTCCCCTTTGCTAGTGAAGGTGTGGGGTCACGGGCTGAAGTCGGGCCCCAGGACCAGCAGAAAGTGGGGGCCGTTCGTGTGGAGAAGTTGCCTGTGAGGCGCCAGGGACAACCTTCGAGGTCCAATACTGCTGCTGTTGGCCCTGCAGACCAGCCCAAACCGGTATTTCTCTGAACTTTAGTGCTCGTTATTCGATGACCCTGCAATTGCTGATCCTTAATTATGGTTTTTTTTATGACTTAGCCCAAATTAGGGAAATTTATAAAGAAAAATACCTACAGAATTGTTGGATATATCTGTAAATTTATCCCCAAGTCATTACTTTAATACAAACTTCTTATGATCTGAATGCTGCATTTGTCTAGCTTATCTAATGGAACCCATGAAGTAATTTGGAGTTATGATGCATTTAGTAGGCTGTCCTGGAGTTTGGGGTTGATTGATTTGAAGAAGTCCTAGAAGTTCAAACTGAAATATGTAATAGCTTTTATGATTAGAAGGATGACAACAAGATTTGCTCTTGTCGCCTGTGGCTGCAATTCTCTAGAATTTCCTTTTCCAACCCTCCTTTTTTTTCTCTGGAAAAAAAACAAATAAGATGATTATTATTTATTGCTTTGAAAGGTCAGAAGAAAATAAGAATTAATGCAAAAGCAGCTTTCCCCCCATGTATATGAGTATTTATACAAGTTGATGCATACAGTATAATCATACACACCAATAAAAGATGAACTCTATCATTGTTTGTCTTTTGTCTGAGGTTGCCTTAACTAAAATGTTCCCGCCTGAAAATTATAAACATAAACTCAACTGGCATTATAGTGTTTAAAGAAATGAGGAGCCCTTCATCAATGAAAATATGAGCGTGAAAATTGAGAACAACTTTGTAAACACTATAGTGAGGGGCTGGTAGCTAAACTGAAAATATTTGTGGGTATTTCTAGTTCCTGCAATTAAACTTGGCATTGCTAGGGCAAGTGTGCTGCTCTGATATTAGAAAACTGAACTAGGAGAGCAGATGAGAAAGATGGTTATTGGCCGATGAGGTCTATCTGTACTTTTAAAACCGTTTTCTGGAAGGATAGACCTAAAAAGACCTTTGAAGATTCAGGCAGCATGTATCATATCAAATCATAAACTGAGCTACAGGTATCACAAATCTGGTGAATGCTGAATTTGGCGAGGCCAAAGTTTGCAAATGTAGATGGTTACTTGGGGGCCATGTGCTCTGGAAATGCTTGGTGGTGGTTCCCCATTACTGTTGGTGGCTATTTAACTTGGCAGAGTAAAGGTTGAGTTTTGCAATGTTTGGTACAGAATAATTAAAATGTGGAAACAGTATAGTGATTCTAGCTACTGAATAATTAAATGTAGAACCAGTAAAGTGATTTTGGCAGTCAAAGCTATTGCAAATGGATCTTGATCAGTGAATTTACTGTCCATAGAAACAATGGAAAAAGGCATTTCTGTTAGTTAGAAGACACGACTTTTCATTACACTGTTATAGATAGTGTAGCTTAGACTATAATAAATTTTTCGAAAATTATAAATGAAAAGATAGCATATGTTATACTATGATAAAGTTTTCAAAAATCCATATGAAATGAACTGAACTTTAGAACTAGTAAAGAATGGTTGAAAATAACTGGTTTCTCTTCGAACCAAATCCATGTGCAAATATCAAATGTTAGTATTGAGAATGTGTCTGAGACAGGTGACTGCTCTTTCCGTTGTGTGCCATTGTTTTGTCAATCTACATCTTTGAATTGCAATGTTAAAAATAATCATCAATAAACTGTCAAAACTTTAGCATAGAAAGGACCTTTCCTATCTGTTTCCACGGTTGATAACTTGTTTCTGTATTACAATGTGCTCTTTGTCGGGCTATTGTTTATTTTTGTCTTCTTCTATGAAGAGCGATCTGTCTGCAGCAGTTGCAGATCAACATGTGCATGGTGTTGACTATGAAATCCTCCAAAAGAAAGTGGAAATCATTGTGAGCTAGTCTTTCTCCTACTTGATCTATAAATATTCCTCTTAATGGCTACTTGTCTAACTATAGATTTATGCGAGAATTTACATTTTGCAGCAAAGAAGGATCAAGGACGCTGTTGCTATACTGAAGCCCCACTTGGTTGGCGGTGCCTCGACTAACGTAATGGCTGCTATCATAGAGCTGGAAGCAATTGCAGCACTGGACGTGAAGGCACCTCTGACGGTGGATTTGAATGTGACACCGAGTTAAGGACTGTAATTTTATGTGTCAGGGAATAGGAAAGAAAGTAGAGGACTGATTCCGTGGAGATCTAGGGAGGATTGGTTCGGCTTTTGTTGTATTGGAATCTAACCTGTGTTAACATTGTGAAACTTGTAAAGTGACAAAGGTGTGGCAGTGTTCTCAGTCCTGGTGATACGTGGTATAGCATCGAAATGAGAATTAATGGGAACAGTTTCCTTTGGTGCAGCACTCAGGAGGGACAGGTGATGAGATCTTCCTCTATATCAGATTCGAGTTGCATTTATGTTGAACCTCTGTTTCATGATGTCAGATCTTTTCCTTTTGAGTTTACTGTGATTTCCTGTTGTTCTTCATCTATGGCTGCGTGAAATCTGCTTAGAAGTTTCGTTGTTTGGCTGATCATCAAATTGACCGGTTTTGTCGGGTGATTTGAATTCTCTGATAGGCATTTTCATGCCTTGTTCTCAGTATAAACATAGTTGAGAATATGCTTTTCTTGCACTGTGAAAAGCCTCAGGCCTTAGTCCCAGACTGAAAGTTTGGTGTCCGACTTTTCCCCTAATGAAAGTTATTCTTAGCTGGAGCTCGTTGTGGGCCTCTCTGCTGTTTGACCAGTTAATTTGAAGCGTGAGAAAGGATGCGTTTGGCATGACGGTGTTCAATGTGGAATGAAAGGACGCCAATACGCAGGCCTGAGACGGCGTAGCGACAAATCTTGTAACGATTGAGGATGGAATGCATCGAGCCAATGGCTTGGGAGGGAAAATCAAATCGAGCAACATACGCTCGTGGAGATGGCAGTTCCGATCATCATAGTTCTGATGCTGGTCCTGTCAGGGGTGTGAAAAGAGTACGAGTGGCTGGCTGCCGCAGCAGTTGCTGTTGTGGCTACCTAAATGGTGGTTGCTGCTGCAGCAAGGTTGAGCGCTGCAGACCCGACCCATCCCGACCTCTCATGGCTGCTGCCGCCACAGGCACAGCTTTGCCAGTTAGGTGAACACCAAGAACCGAATCGGCCAAGCTTGCTGATGAGATCACGGTTTTCGAGGTTTTCCAAGCGAAGCAGAGGACTACGTTGAATGTCTTGAAGAAAGGTTTACTTACACTAACGCAATCTCAACTACAATGAACTATATAACTGATTATTGTAATAAGCGTGGAAAGAATCATCCGTTATTCATCGGGGGGGAAATATGAAGAAGAATCATACGTTACTTGGTGTATGTTCCATCCCCAGCACGATGTGAACTCAGACCGTGACATTTTCTTTCGTTGGATCTAACTGATTCAGGCTGGTTTTAGCCGTGACTTTCGATTTAATAGCAAACAAGTGAAAAAGGATTAAGCGAAAGATATCGCAGAGAGGAGAAATTAGGCAGAGCTTAGGTTTGGATTCAAACATGGCGTTGCGACTTCTTTATTAATTGCCAACTTGATTCCCTATTGATCAGCGTGGTGGAAGATAGTGTAGTCAATCTTCCGTAGTTAGGCAAAAGAATTTGAAGAGTTGTTCGTTGGGAGATTTGAAGCTCGATCCTAGCTGAATCTTAGGCGTATACTTCCAAGGGAATTTGGCAAGAGCTGCAGATCTGAACTTACACCGAAGAGCGGTTGGCAATAGAGCCGGTCGTCATCATCTTCTTGAATTCCGCGTAATTGACATTGCCGTCTCCGTCAGAGTCCACCGATTTGATCATTCTCGCGCAGTCCTCGAGAGAGCAGCCCATGTTTAAGCGGTTGAGCACCAGATGCAGCTCCGAGGCGGAGATGAGTCCGTTCTTGTCCTGATCGTAGAGGTCGAATGCGTCACGGAGGTCGCGCTCGGCAGAGGAGTTGGATCGGCAGAGCGCGGCGAACTCCGCCAGGCTTATGAAGCCGTCGCGGTCGGTGTCGATCTCCTCCATCGCCCGCTGGATGTCATCCGGTGATGTGATGGAGCCCATGGCAGACAGAACCTGTCCATTCAAAAGTCACGGAGCTGGATCACACCGAAACAAACGAATCCATGACATTTCAGGAGTCGAAACAATATAGCCGGTTAGCGACCTGAGAGAGCTCCGCGGCGGAGATCTTGCCGTCGCCGTTGGTATCGAACTGGTTGAAGACCTTCTGGAGCTCAGCGTCGGTCATGCTCTGGGCCTGGAATGATGTGGAGCTGCTGTCTGAGCTGGTACCGTCAGCGGCAGTGGATTCCGTAGTTGGAGTCGCCGACATGGTTCCGGTAGCTCGCCTCCGCTGTGGTGCTTGGGGGTGGGGGTCGGAGAGAGAGAAAGAGGAGTGTAATGGTTCCTACTCGGGAAATATGAGGGAAGAGGTGGTATCGGTGCCGTTGGATGGTACGGTAGATCCGTGGGGCCCGAGGCAGTTAGCAAAGCGGGCCCAGTCAACAATATAGGCCAAGATAGATAGGGAGCACATGCTCAAGCCCATTCTCGATTCCACCGGCCTTAAATATTGGCAGGCTTACGTTGACCGTTACGAGATAGTATCACACTTAACTAAGAATCAAGAATATTCTCATGAGTTGAAGTCCTCCTGGCCTTTATTTTCCTCTTTTTATCATGTCCATCTTCGCCTTTAGAGCTAGTGGCATTGCTTGCTTGGAGTCTGGTCAATTGTAAGGCTTAAATTAATATTCCAACGAAATTGGCATTGACAACGATGGGACCAATACAACGGTATATTCAGCAAACCCAAGAAGTCAAATAACAACAAAAGCAGCGCCATTTAGTCTTATGGCACGATACAGTTGACCAGCCAACTACATGATAGGACAAGGATGGCAGATTCTGCGTCTCTAGTTTCTTCCATATGAAGGATTCAGTTAAGGGGGTCTAATATTACGTAAATTTTGACAATTTTCTTTATATTCTTTTTTAATTTTATGTTATTTCCCTCCCTTTTAAAAGCAAGAGCGGACCACATGATATAAGCCGTCATGACTACATATCCAGAGCGAGCTTCGACCGACGATGTGAACAGGAGGTGAGTCAAGGTGGTGACCACCTAGTTGTCCCTCATGTGGGTCAGTAGTATGCCTTTGAAGGCCATGGTCGACATGCCGACATAGTAACTGTCCATCAGGCTCACATAATTGATGTCCTTGTTGTTTTATGCCGACTGAGGCACCGTCAATACCATTGCAGTAGAAGGGCCAGATGCTTTGATCGTGTGGTGTAGTGTGGTTGCTATTGGAACTTCTTTTCCTATGCTATATACCCTTGGGCCCATATGGGCCTATGAGTTGGACCTGAACTAATAAAAGTTGGCAACCAGCCGTCGCATAAAGGCCGAAGCAACCAGTTTAATTCAACATTTCTTCCAATTGCTAACGCAGTAAAGAGTCCAAACAGGGTTGATTGATATGGTTAGACCCCTTCTTCCCCCTTAGACGTGATCTCAATTTCGAAATCAGTAAGTAGGAAATTTTCATTTGCCTCTCAATGGATCGACGCTGTCCGAATATGAATTAATCGGAATCCATTGGCTTTTCTTTGTTGAAGCAATGCACGGTAAAAAGAGTTTAAAAATATCAACATATAGCTTTAGAAAGAGAATTTGCTTCCTTCATTTCTTCAATATATGCATTTAAAGGATAAAAACTATGGTTATGGGCCGTCCATCGGTACACATCGTGACCAAATGATCTTGAGGTGAATTGCGAAAATGTGGATTCAGGGTCAGTGAAAATTCATGGTTGATTAAGTACAGAAGTGTTACAGTTTTTTTTTTTCCTCCTCTGAACAAGCTTTCGACAGATTTGAAATCTCATGGCTAGCTCTCCTGCCTGTACGCATCTAGATGGCAGCTGTTGGTTCTGATGAAGGGCCCGTTTGATTTGAAATGTAAATAGAAAAAAAGTCTACAAGCGTCAGACCACTCACCCGTCTCATCTGAGAGGCCACGAGGCGAATTTAATCCCCGTGGTCCTGCCCTGACCCCCATCCGTATGATCTCTCAATTTACCCAGAAAATGTCGCCAAATAAAAAAGAGAAGATATTCCATGTAAATATCACATACAATTAATACATCATGTGATCTGTTGCGATATACCAAGGTTATGTGAGGAGCTAAGTAAAGAAACGTGTGTCTAGTGTAACCGTATGCGAGAATTGAGAACATATCCGGCGATCGCTGAGGTTTCTATAGCCATTATCAAACTCCTAATTGTGATAAACTAATTCACAATTGCTATGTATGGTTATTTGATTTCTTCTCCATTTATCACATGAATAAAATACAAAAATTAAGATGTTGGGATTGATGCAGTAATATCGCTTCCAACATAACAGCTAAGAAGAAGACGAATGTCTACCAACGCCAGCTCGAGGTTCGCATGACTCTGGGAATGAATTAGGGCTGGGGTATACAGCTAGGAGTGTGGTCTCTCCCTCAAACTCGAGAAAAATTCTAAATTATGACCGCATAGTTCTCGTCCAGTTTTAGTTATAGTTAGATTATAATCTTAATTGAAATTAACCTGTCACAAGTTCTTATATTTGCTTCAGGGAAACGCATATTCACATGAATAATTATTGTGGAAGTTCCTGTATGTTTGCTGACTTTTGCATTGAAGATTGGTATGTTTTAAAACGGTTCTTTCAATTCCATGTAGTTGACTCCATAATATAATTAAACCCTCATTTTAATTGGCAAGTGACTTGACCGTTATCTATTGATATGATATATTGATGTGCCGATAAGTTACTGACGTAATAAAACCTGATTGACATTGATGGAAATTTTGCTGATGTGTCATTTAGCACCAACATGTCAGATAAGCAAATAATTACTACGTAACACCGTTCAATGACATCAATAAACCGTTAAAATTATTATTCAAATATATAGTATAACTAAACATATAAGATTTTAAAAAAATATCTTAAAATGTATAAAACTTCCTGTTCCTATTGGTACATGCTTTACTTAAAAGAACTTAAAATAAATCATGGAGATCTTTATGGATACTGTTGGTGTGTGAGTATCCGTATAATAAAGTATGGGACGGATATCAATTTCAAACTTTTTATAAAATCAATCAAAAAGTTCAACACTCGCGAGCCCAATTCGAGCATTCAAGATCGATTATGAATCTTCTTGGACACGAACCACAAATTTGGTGAAAATTTAACGATGTCCCAATACAAATCATAATAAGGTTTATCGTTGTATATTCGATCGAAGACTATCGATCCATACCGTCCCGTCAAATTCGTGATGTCATGTCTGGCGCTCGGTTCGACAATCACGTACGCGTCGCAACTAAGGGCACGTGTCCCGGATGTCAAGCATATCATACGTGTCGAGCAGATTCTACATGTCCTATGATGTCCCATTGTGATAAGTTGACTGGATCCCGTGCTTCATTCCCAGAGCAAATTTTAGCGATCAGTTTAAATGTCCCAGGGTCTATCTATGTACAGGCTGAAAATTGCACTTACTAGCAAACACAATTCAGCAATAAAGCTTTGGATCAATTAGTGATAGAGATTGAAATGCTTTTTGCACCTTTTATCTATGTGTATTAATTGCTGAATGCTTGCATGCATGTACTCAGCAGAAACATCAGAAGGTTTGACCATCCATAGCTCGGGGAACCTATACATATATATATATATGTATATATCTGCTAAAAGGAGCTAATTACCGAGCATGATCTACCAATGGGCATCTTGGTTGGGCCTCATAAAACAACGCGGCATCTTCAATTAATGGTTCCTCTCGGTAATTGTATACACCCCAAATATATATATATATATATCTATATATATGAATCTGGAAACTGGATCGATATCAGATGGAAACCTCTCCCCTGGAACCTTAAAATCTTCTACTGAGCTCGTAAAATCTTTTTGGTGGTTCACACTTCACATCGCTACGTCACCTTTCTCTTTCGAACAAATCTTGTGATTGAATCTCGACTATGAATTGCATGGGTTTCACATTACATTTAAAATTGGATATAACGATCAAATCAAATCGTGTGTATATGGGTGGGTAGGCAAATTTATGAAGACGATCTTCTTTTGGAAACCGCATGCATCAGCTTTTTGAATCGATTCTTAATAATAATTCAATAGCTTGTCCCCTCCCCTTTATGTCAGCACCACTAATTTAATTGAGTAAGATTGCTTTTTAGAAAAATGGATCTAATAAAGCAGTATCGGCGTTTATTGGCCCCAGTTGCTCCTCGATCGACTTCCGTGGAAGCTGGTCAAGGAACCGACTATAGCTTGGAGTCGGATCAGGGACCTCGGTGGTGTCCACATTTCGGGTTATAATTTGGAATTTTACTCAATGGGTGAGGATGTATAGCTATAAGGACACATAGATCCAATAGCGAGACGAGGCGCAGGCATATGATCGAACAGAAAGCGGAGCCACTCAAGTGGAATATTCGGACTTCATTGGCAGTGTGCATCGAGCAAAATGCAGAGCCACGTAGCTAACCCTTTTTCTGATCTTTTGTGAAGTTGGCATTATTTTACCCTCTCCCACAGAAGAAAGCGACTTGGTATATGATATATTGAGGCTGCGTACGTTATTCTATGGACATATGTGCGCAGATCCAAAGGGAGAAAACTACGTATCAATAATTTAACAATGATGATATGTGCCATTGTAGACTCAGAGAATATAGCAATAGCATTGATAACAATGCTCAAAGTAGGATGAATTTAAGGAGCTAGGGGAAGACGAGGCCGTCATCTCCCCCTTCAATTTGTGAAATCATCATGTGAATGTGTATAGATATTATATATATGTATATGCATATCACTAGTAACATTTATTTTTTTAATTATCTTATTTCGTCTGTTTTCAGCTTCATTCTTTTACCCTCCTTCTACCTACCTTTTTGTTTTGCTCTTTCATACAAATTTTCTAGATCCCGTATATATTGGGAACTTGTGGTGCATATGTACGTACATGTTGTATATATGATATGATTGGTTTCACGATAATCACCAAAGAGCTACATCTCGAAGGTAAGTGGGTGGAGGAAATAGACATATGAGAGATGAGATGGAAGAAGTTAGATAGACAGGGAGGGATGGAGACGGATTCCCTGACATCAATTTAATGCTAGGGCTCAGCAAAAGATTCCAAATTATGGGACCAAATAAAAAAAATTACGTACAAGTAAATGCGGAAAAAATAAAATGAAATGAAATGGGCATTGTTCTTTTAGCGCCAAAAATGATTATACAATCTTTTTTCGATTGAAGGAAATTTATAGCGCCAGAGCTCGATCACTGTTAATAGGATCCGAAGAGCACTCCTTCATCAGTTTGGCATATATACGATACCTGAAACACGGAGAGCTTCACGAACGCGTACTCGTAAATCTGTCATTGTCTCGACGCCTTTGCCGTTCCTCGAGCGCTCGGCATTATACAAGAAAAAGCATTGCAGCTCAATAATCATTACTCTTGATTTCCCGGAGATGAATGCGATTATAATATTCATCTGAACATATATAAATAGAAACAATTTATGTGTGTGTGTGTGTGTGTACGGCTAGAAATCCATGGATATTATCATCTGTACCTTATGCATCGTTTTCTTGGACGAAAAATAATAAAAACTCATGTGTCATACTGGGGATTGGCACAGGTGGAGGAATGGAGGTAGAGAGGGGAACGTGCGGTGGAATTCGTAACAAAGGAAACCGTACCTTTGATATCCAAATTGAATTATACTAATATAGAAAATTTTCGATTGTGTTAATTTTTTTTTTCAATAATTTAGCTCAGCTTTAACCTGCATCATGGGCAATTTTGACTGCAGAGAGAGAGAGAGAGAGAGAGAGCGACCCTACCCTTCAAATTGATATATTCAGTCATTCATCGTCGTGATCAGAGGAAAGAGAAGAAGGGTAGGAGACACAGGAAAGGGTAAAAAGAGGGATCAGAAGGGGTTAAGACTTGAGAGAGGGGCAGTTCGGATTGAGAATCATGGTGAAAGGCACTACACATTGCAACCCCCACATTAATGACCTTTGTGCGTGTCTTGTGTCTCGTCTCCTCTTCCCCACCTACCAATTATATAGAGTGAGAGGAGACGGAGATAGAAGTTGGAAAATATCTGCGGTAAAACCTTCAATTATAAAGTATGTTAATTCCCTAAATAGGGTTATCGAGAGGAATGGGGATAAAAATATGTAAAATCTCTCATTAATAATATGAGTTCAACATCTTGATTTTGGGATAGAGTGCATTTGGACCAACCCTCCTTTTATCTTTAGTTAGGGGCACGTTTTCATGCTTGGGTTAGTGTGAATGGTATATATACATCATAATTTAAGAAGCAATTTAATCGTCATTGCCCCAGATATGTACCGTGCAGGTAGGTTCATACGAATATCTCGTAATTACATTACTTGTTAGCCCTGGATTCAAGTAATATATATATATATATATATATAGCCTTTTATGCAACGTTTGAGCACCATTACGTAATCTCCATCTGATGCTCTGGTTTGAGGCATTACTTTCGGTTTTCCTCATTTTTCACATTACATGCCCTTCGATTTGTACCATATCCTCGACAAATTGGTTTACATATGGTCTGTCGAGAATGTTCAGTCAGTGCCTGTGTGAGTAGAAGAGAAAGCTTTAGTGCTTTATTTGATACATAAGATGCAACAGACTTATATATCTTATATTTTAACACAATAGTAAGATGATATTACTCATTTACTCTCAACAAGGATTATTAAGCAATTTTGTTCTATATACACTTTTGAGTTGCATGCCGGAGAAAGAAATCATACAGGCCCCATGTATCTTCCAATGAACGTCACGTCGTTTTCCGTTTCACATCTCCCAATACAAATACCCTTTTTCCTCCCAGAATTCCATGCCTTCTAGTCCTTCCTCCTCCTCCTCTTCTTCCCATCTGTGATCTCTCTCTCACTCTCTCGATTCATTCATTCACTCGCTCATCCTCTCCAATTCTCTAATTTACTCTTTTGCTCTTTGTCTTCTATCTATCCATCTCTCTGCTTAGTCAAACTCATGCTACCCTTACTTTTGTTCCTTATCAATCCTAATACATTCTCTCTCTCTCTCTCTCTCTCTCTCTCGTGAAAGTCTCTGAAATCTCCCCAAGTTCGAAAAGCCCATTGCAAAACTCTCGGCTATATGTGCACAATTGAATTCATAAGCTATATATATGAAGATATGAACCATATTGTGCACACACCTTCTCTTTACAAGCAAACTTGTATTCTGAAACCCTAAGTCTCTCTCTAGTCTCTACCCTCTTCCCCTTCACACTGTCTCTTAGCCGTCCTCTCTCCCTCTCTCACTCTCTCTCTTGCCTTTCTTGCTTCCTCCAATAATACTCCTCAATTCCTCGAAGAAACAGAAAACCATAGACATTGAGCTTGCACGTGCGTTGCCGTAAATCAGTCATGTGGACGATGGGGTACAATGACGAGGGGGACCTCCACATGGCCGATTCTTTCAATGGCCGTAAGCTTCGCCCTCTCATCCCAAGGACCATCTCTTCGGCTACATCGAACTGTGACAGCAATTGCCCCGGGATCAGCCCTCCACCGTGCTTGGGCCAACTGCACCATGGCGCTGATGTTTTCTCACAGAACCCCAATCACATAGGTAGGAAGTCTTAGTTAGTTACATTTATACCTTAAAGTACCGCATATAAAACATACCCAGCAGAGGAAGTCCTTTTAACGGATTTATCGAACATTATTACTGAATCAATTAACTTATATAATTCGTTGGAGACTCTTTTTGAGACTGCTCTCTTCAGCTGGTTCCTTAGAGGGTCAAATATTATTCATCCATTTTTATGTCTTTAGATATGAAAAGGTCCTATTATAAGGCACGTGTGCTAAAATGTTTGTTCATGTATGTAGGGATGATGTCTGAGCAGAGTACGAGGGAGTTCAGTCCGCAGCATCAGCTTGTGGTGAGCTCAAGATGGAACCCAACACCGGAGCAGCTGCGGGCCCTCGAGGAGCTATACAGGCGTGGGACCCGGACCCCCTCAGCGGATCAAATCCAGCAGATCACTGCCCAGCTCCGACGATATGGGAAAATCGAGGGCAAGAATGTCTTCTACTGGTTCCAGAACCACAAGGCAAGAGAGCGACAGAAGCGCCGACGCCAGATGGAGTCGGACAATCATCAGAAAAGCAATGTTGGTTCTTACCGAGAGTTTAAAATCCTTGGAAGGAAAGAAACAGGTGAATGATATTACATACACACGCACACAGATATATATATATATATATATATACACCCTTTACACACTGAGCGAGTCTCACTTTCTCTTATACCCTAATGGGTGACTAACTTCCTCCCTGAGAGATACTGATACATATTTTTACGAAAGAACTGGGAAACTCTGGAAGATCATGCCTGATTATTAACCTAAGTTGATATATCAGTTGGAAAGCACTAAGGTTGGAGCCAAAATATGCCGCACGAGTATTGTGTTTATTTGTGGCTTCATTATGATAAGTTCTAATGGGTTGGACATCAGGTAAGCAAATCCTTGGTTTTTCTGACTGCCTCTCGGCATTCTACATCTACCAGCAACTAACAACCCTAATGAGTAGAGACAGCACATAGGGATCCAGAATTGCATCATAGTTTATCTGATTAATTAAAGAATCTTACTTCCTTTTTGTTGGGGGTTTTGAAGCTTTGTATATAAGTAGGTTGTTCTCTGAGGAAGATGTAAAAGGATGACATGCTCTTTGTTTCTTGTATTTTCTTGTCTAAAAAAAAGGTGCCGATGGGGCATGTAATAAGACAATGCTTGGAGTTGATCATCAGCATCACCCGACCAACAAGGATGCCCACAACAGCAACAACTGGGCACCTCCTAAGAACTGCAGTACACTAGCAGAGGTTCTCTCTTTGTCTGCAATAAATAATTATAAATACATGTGCCACATTCTCATTATTTTACTTTATTTTTCGCTTTTTGTATATAGTTATATATATAAATATATACATTTATGTGCGTACGGGCATTCTTAAGTCTAGATGGGAACAAGAATAAGAGAAGAACAAAAGATGTATGGAATCCCAAAGAGTGCTGATTATGCGCAAATCATTAATGAATGCCCTGCAAGATCTCCCAATTACGTGAGGGTTTTTACCTTCAGCTTGAAAAAGGTCTTGGGAATATCGTACAGAAAATACAGACAAAGAGAGGAAAATCAAAAAGGGCATTTTTCTTATTTTAATTTTTTAAGTGTTTTTTTTCCTTGTGTGTGTGTATGTGTATGTGTGGTGGGAAATGTGATAAAGGGGAGGAGGTCTGTGATGAAAAAAGCTGCAATACTTCCTTTCTGTCGGGGCTGCCGTTGTGAAACATTAGCTGTGTCTTTTTCTTTTTTTCTTTTTTTTTTTACTTTTGGGGTGTGTGCTTCATTAAGCAGAAGAGTCTTATTTCCTCCTCCTCCCTTTTCTTCCATTTCCCTTTGATTCTGATGGCCACTGATAGTCGGATACGATCCGGCACGCCTCTCATGATAGATAAATTTAGGATATTTCTACTTTATTATTTTAAGAATGATTCTTAATCCTCACCCACTATTAGATGAGACAATGCTAACCTCTCATTAGACAATCATTCCCCTTTCAATGGTAAATAGATGATCTAGATAGAATAACTGGTTCAACAAACATTTAGAAGATTCCATAAGTTTGTGTCCTGTTCTTCTGTGTTTTTGTTTTCTACTGTTTATGGATTTTGGTGCCCCCTTTTCATGCTATGGTAGGTTAACACGATATTAAAAATGGATTTGGTAATATTGTTTATAACTTGGAGTCAAAAGGTAGTGCATTTGATTTCATCTATCAAACTTCTTATACATATTTATATTTTCTCATATCTCTTTTAAACTTTTGTCAATGTTTTATAGCAGGAAGAAAAAAAGATCAGGCAGAGTGAAAAAAAAACCTAGCTAGGCTAAATAGCTGAATACTGTAGTACAAATCGTGGCCACATTCGTGCTTGTGAGTATATAGGTATAACGTACTGATTGGATGACACTTCCTTGGAGTTTTAACTTGCACCGGCGTGATTAGATTCCTAGGTGGACAATAAGATGTGTCGGTCCAAAGAAATTATTGTCTTTCCCTCACCCTTGTTTGTTTCGAAGAGCAACAACAAAAGAAATTGTTGCTCGATTCCCTCTCAGGCGACTATGTCATCACTGTTGACAGTCATTGGAGGTACATGCATATAGATATGAATAAATTGTCTGGGGCAGCACTGCATCGGTGCATATTTAATTAAGTAGATCTCCTTTTTTCTGTCAATTTATCTAATTTCATCTCTTGGCTCAACGCTTACTGCACGACCCCATTGACTCAAGTGTTAATCACGCTATCTAGTCGACATATACATCCCACAGATTATGTTGTTTACGATATGTATCAACTCACATGTCATAGTTTGCCAATGAACCAGTTTATCATCTGTAGTTAAATTTTCGTTTTTCTTATGCTGTGCATGCATGTGAACAATCTCTAGGAACCTGCAATGTTGACAGCGACGAAAGCCAGAGGAGCAATAGAGCACAAGCTATCACCATTGGAGCATCATCAGTGGATGAAAATCGACGGTAATGGAGAGTCACAGAGCACAAGGAACGTTAACGAGACATGGCAGATGATGCAGCATCACCAACTATCTTGTCCTCCTCCCACCCACCTCATAAATACACCAACGATGGAGCCAGAGCTTATTAATATTAACGAGTCCCTTAGTAATCACCATCTGACCAGCTTCTTAATAGCACCTTCACCTCCACCGCCACTACCCTACAGCAGTAGAACGCATGAAGAAATCTTTATAAACTCCCACTTCCTTAATGTCAGTGATGAAGATGAAGAGGAAGGAGATGACAGCTATGAGAAATCGCAAACTCTTCAACTATTCCCTCCATGGAGTGGAGACAGCTACGCCAATGAGAAGGAGATGGAGACGTCGCTCTCGGAAATTAATAGCTCTGCTGCTCATCCTCACCAATTCTTCGAGTTCCTTCCTTTGAAGAACTAGTCATAACCAAGTAGTCGCTATATATATCACCGATTTGGTTAAGCTATTTAATGTAGTTGTCATCAAAATGCCTATTCTTATGTAATGCCTGATTAGAATATTGTCAGGAAACAAGAGAGGCTGTCTTGCTTTCATGTGGGTATCTTCTGTAATCTTATTTCTTTTCATGAGAAAAGGGAGCTAATGTGTAATAGTTGGCAGCAACACTGAAATGAAAGTATTTTGCCTTTAGCTGCAAATGGACCATGTTGGTCCAATCAACAAGATAACTGTATTTTTTGCTAAGTGGGCAATGCGATATGACAGGTTTAAATGTAATTGACACAGATGTTCATGTCCTGTTTAGTAATTGATGTGTATTGCGAGAGAAAGAGGGAGGGTTTGTGGGCATCCAACATATTTACTACTGGGATCAGTGTGGTCTGATGTTGAAATGAATTTTAACCCAGAAGGAGAATTTTGAATGGGAGAGATTACTTTGCTGTTGAAGTGGAACATAATATATATATATATATGTCATAAAATGGAGCTCAAATTTTTTTTTGGTTATTTGGAGTAAAGAATGTTATAAATCTTTTGGGATTAAAAGAACGTGCAAAGTTTCTTACCCAATCTTGGCGTATGCACATTGTATGTAGAAGTTTAATAGGTCAATTTGAATACAGCTAATGAGGGTACATTAAGTAATTATTTACTTATCAGATTATAATTAAATCAATATTTATTTGAAGGAAAAAAGCGTGAATCACTCAAACCAAACCTATTCATTCTATTCTTAATCTTTTACCTAGTGCCACGTGAACTAGGGAACATAGCCCACACAAGGGTTTCGGAAAAGCATCTATTGTTCAAAGAGGAAGCTTGGAGGTTCAAATTGCATCAACCCAATGTCTACTGGTGTCTTGGTAATCGGTAAATTGTGGGTAGGGGGTAGGGTGAGAAGCTACTGCACGGGAATACACTCATATTAAGGGGTTTGACAATGGTATCTCTGAGCCAGTGGAATCCACATGAGACTTGAGGATCTCGATTGTATTGGCCCTTATGTAGTTATGTAATTATGCGTACCATGAACAACATAGCAGAGAATATACACACACATATATATATATATAAAGTAGTCATCATGGCGAAGCAGCACTTAGGGGTCAAACTAACACATATAGAGTCCAAAAAGAAGAAGAAGAAGAAACACTTTCGCAGGCAGACAATTTCGGGGTGTGATTTAGCCGACATGGCTGACATATATGGAGCATCCTTTTCCTCTTCTTCATATTCTTTGCATGCATGCGAAAGCTTTCCCCAGTAATTTCCAGTTTTTTTATTTATAATTATGTGGACGATCATAACCGTACATGTGCATGTGTTAACACGTAATATTCCTCATGAAATAGTAGCATATAATTTGCAGAGAATACGGCTTTGACGTGGTAATTAATGTTGCCGTCGGTAGAAAATTTGACTATTTGATGGAGAGGACTATTGTCCTCATTGCATAAACTAGTTACAGTGTCGCAACCTTCTTGTCAAAGCTTCACAACCTTGTTCGTGTACGACACAAACCACAGCACCAACAATTGACAGAGGAGGATTGGCCAAAGAAGAATGAAAGAGCACACAGAGTGAGTGAGATAGATGGATAGATAGAGAGAGAGAGAGAGGTTGAATTGACTGAGCAGAGAGGCAGACAGGCACAGAGAGAGAGAGAGACAGACAGACAGACAGATGCAGGAATTGACAATACCTAAGCACTGCTGCTCATATAATAGACAGACGGAGATGTGAATATCGATCGGGTTTTGGCGTCTTCGCTCTCTCTCTCTCTCTCTAAGAATTTGCCTTATTTGGTGGCTTCTGGTGTCATCATGTGATCTCTCTCTCTCTCTCTCCTTCGTATCATGTGTAACTATATCGCACATATGACATATATTGTATATATGTTCTCACGTTCTCTGCATCTTCCCTCTTTCTTCTTCGAGTGGGACTTCTCTTTCTCTATCTTTATCATGAGGTCATCATATTCCTCTCTCTTCCAACCCCCATAGCCACTGTGTCTGAAGCTGACAGTGTAGTCATTAATTTTCTTCTTTTTTTTCTTATTTTTTAATTAACATGGTGTAAAATAAATGTATATCTGCTCTTTTCCTCTGTCGCCATGTTGATAATTTCCAGCCATATTCACATTCACTCAGCGAGCGATCTGTGTGTGTCTATATATATATATACACATATAATATTTCTTAGTTTTTTTTTTCTTTGAATAATTTCCTCTCTTTTTTTGGCAATAAAGAATGATTGTGTTATAGAATGGGGAAAAAAAAATCCTTTCTCTTATTACTCTTCCCCATTCCTCTTCCTAAAGTACCGCGTGGCTTGGTTAAAGCTACAAATATAAGAAAATTCTCAGGATCCAATTGGTAGCTCAGAAATTCCACCATGTTTGGGGTTTCTCACTGGTTTTTGTTGGGCTTTTTCAATGGTAAATTCATCATAACCTCTCCGTAACGTCGAAGCAATTGGGCGTTTGCAGATTCTTGAAGACCTCAACAGCCTCGAAGCAACCTGAGCCCAACAGAAATGGTACCTCGACAAATGTGGAACAACGACCTGAATCTAGTGAACTATAAGCCATACATAAAGAAACGGGTTAATGTCGGGAGATCAACTCGTGGCACACGAGCCATCTTGTCTGTGCAGTGATTAGCATATCGCACCCGACCCTTCTGTCGAGGATCTCAAAATGTCGTCGCCATCGTCATCATCATCATCCTGATTTTGGCACATGTCGTTGGGACTTCACGGGAAGAATGAGCTCGCCTACTGGCCCGCCAGGGCTTCAGGGCCCAAGGTTACTGAATGCATTTCCTCAGGTGACAACAGATGGGCTTGAACAAAAAAAATATTGCATTTGGACAGCTCTTTTAGACGCATTTACACCACATGCTTTTAGAGATTTTCGGTATGTGATAAGCAGTTCAGGTTCGAGACTGGTCAATTCACCGTGTATAATAAATACCATCTTGGGCCTGAGATCTTCTCGGGGAGACGTGTTCAACATTCCTGCAGAGACCCGAGTTCTATGTTTTATAGCGCCTGAAAGGCACAGTCCTGAGATCAAAGACGATGAGCTAGGTCTTCTCGATCTGAACGTCCGAGTATAAAACGAGTTCATCTATCTCCATTGTATGATCCCCTCAACATTCCTCCCGATGTTGACCGCCATGAAAATTTTAAGGAATTTTGCTCTTCAATAATTAAAGTGTATCGTTAGCACACTTTTATGAGCAAGACAATTGATTTTTGCAGTCGAAGATTATGCTCAAACTGGCCGATTATCACATTCACATCCAATAAAGTTCAAAGAAGGGGCAAAGTAGCCGTCATCATTTTGTAAGGCATATCCGCCGTCCAATTTGACCGTGCAGACAGCAGCTGTCCGATTGGAAATGATTGATGGCTCATCAATTACCGACTCCATGAGCATGCTCGACAGTAGCTGGTGGGCCTACCCCTCGAAGAATATAGCTCATCTTTTAAAATTACAAAATGCATGTATAAGCCCACAAAAATGATAGAAGGAAAAAAAAAAAGTAAAGGGAGAAACATGGATGTATAAGAGTTTTATTACTTAAAATTAGATGTACAGTTACTTAAATTTAAGTTAAAAGCGATATTATTATATGAATCGATTTATCATACATNCTTAAATTTAAGTTAAAAGCGATATTATTATATAAATCGATTTACCATACAGATAATTTATTGTTTTTGTCGGTTGCTTGCACATATAATCATTTGCAATTGAAAAGATACTCCGCAAGGCGTGCTTTGGACCAGGACATGCTCGTCAGTTATCCATCAGGTCCTCCCGACCATTGTCAGCAATATTGCAGTAGACCTTAATTATTTCAATTCTCAGTGACTATAATATGCGGACTTTGGCATACAATTACCATAAAAGGTCGGTTAATCAGTCCCGGCTAATCAAAATTTCAGTAAGAATTCGACTATGCGAATCCAACAAAACAAAGCATTGTTTTTTTAGTTCATAAATCTACGAAGAGAAGGCCCCGTAAGTTTGATAACATATAGTAAACTAAGTGCATATTTCAAAAATCTCGAGGTTAGAATCTAACTACTAACGGCGAGTCTTATGTTATATAGTAATATATTATTTAGTAGGTTAGTCAAATAATATGAAAAGAATGTACGAAAGGGGAAAAAACAGCAATGAGTCTTTCTGTAAAGTACCAATTACCAACCAAATATTTCCCTTCAATTGTTAAGAATTTTACTTTTAATTTTCAGTATATGGGCCGATGGTGACCTTAGGCTGCTCCGCCACCAGATTTATCGCGGTCTAGTTCAAGTCCACTTTTCACGTGCACTAAGCATTAAAAACTTTGGGAAAATTTTCCAGTGGAGGGATGGATGAAACTGGATGTTGATGGGTCGGCATCCACTAACCCGTTTCGTGCATCAACTGGGGAAGGGGTGTCATTCGTAACCCAAACACGTAAATGGATAAAAAGGAATTTGGCAGGTCCTTGGGACAAGTTGGTAGCCTAATGGCAGAAGGCTGGCCTCTCTCATCAGGGACGATCTCGACCTAGCTAGAGAATTGGGGATCACACGAGTCCGTGAGGAGATGGACGGACTCTAAGATTCTGTTCGAGCTTTGCGTTGGAGGGGGGCCAATGTAAAACCAAACCTTCTAATCGATTCTGTCGTCGAGGATTGTCGATCTGTTGCGACTTCCTGGAGGTGAGGGCGAACGGTAGCTACCGGGAAGCAAATGGTGTTTCGTGACTCTATAGGGCTGTATATACCGGTATTATTAGCGAGCAGGACTCTGGTGTATATTTGATTTGCCATGCATGAAATTACCTTATGTTTACCCCCCCCCCCCCCCCAAAAATTTTTTAAGATGAGTTTTATAACTTTGATTGTGTGACTTACTTCAGTCCACGTCATAATAGATCGGTAAATCGCGCCGACGTATACGTGATCACATCGGCGAAACGTTAATATGGCAATGACATGTCAAATACAATGTCATTATTTTAATTCGAAAAATTCAATATATTATTGTCAGATAAGCATTTTTGTTGATGTTAGCACGATTTAATGATCTATCATAATGTGGATTAAAGTAAGTCACAGAAATAAAATTTTAGAACTGAAACGGTCATTTTAAAATTTCTAAGATTTAACTTTAAAAAAATTACATAATGTAAGGATTCATCATATACTTTCTCTCTCTCTCTGTTTTTTTCTTTTAATTCCTGAGAGAAGCATGTAGGTCTTGAAAGAAATAGAGGGGAAAGGGAAATATAAAAGGAGGAGAATTTCTTAGGGAAAACTTGCAATTACTTGAAGGCCGCATTTTGTCTGTTTCTTTCTTTTATCTGTGACTAATGCGGTGGAGAATTATTAGTGGAGTCATGATGATGAGCCGAGGAACAGAATGTTGACTACGTACTGATGGATCCAAGCCCACCCCAAACGACAATCAACGTTGTCTAAATCACATAATGTGAAACGTGCTTGAAAATAGTAATTGAGGGTTTTGACAGCCATAATTTAGTTACACTTTATTCGAACACGTTTGTTAAGTATTTGTCTCATGTGCAAATTACAGTACATGCTTATGGGAAGAATCTACAGGACATTGAGGGGGGGAAAAACACAGAAGAAATCCACCCAACTGGTGGACTGATACCATAAATACGGTAGCGGTATTCCAACTATTCTGGATTTCCAAGACCTTCGCTAAATTTTATTAATGTAGGACCAGCCTATAACTTCCGATGCTTGTGCAGGGAATTCTTCATGTTGAGCTAACTAAATCGAGTGCTGGGATCGGATACGTCAAGGAATAATAAACGGAGTCGCTGAATAATTGATTGTATTTGATGATCTCAAGTTTCATCGAGAGCATGCCCAGGAAGACTCAAGATTCATGTCTTCTTGTGTCGGATTCGTCATCAGAGAGTATCATATGCATATCTTATAAGGTGGGATTGGCCCTAATCAATGCGTAGAGAATTCGTGGGATGAGACAAATGCATTAAGGATGTGTGGCGCGGGCGAACTTTTTTTATAAGAATTCTCTAAAACTGCAAAATTCAAGCACAATCACTAAATACTAAGGAACTTTTTTTTTCGAATTTAACAGATGATATCACTTGTCATATCCCCTCTAAGTCCATATTCCTGGTGCACGGCAATGGCCGACCGAACAAGAACAAGTGGGGGACATCACAGACGATAACCGGATTATGGAGAGCTTTGCTATGTACGTAGATCGATCATCTGATGATGACGAGACTGACGTCGTTGCCGGCCTTTTCTTCTGCAAGCTTTCAGTGCTTTGTTTGTAATGGCGTCCACCACCACCACCCCTCTCTCTCTCTCTCTCTCTCTCTCTCTCTCTCTCTACTGATCTACTGCGGCACTTCACTGTTGATCACATACAAGTGCGTGCATGGTTCTATATATATTATTGTCGATCATGATCTTGAGCATGAATATTCTCCCCTTCGCAGCAAGTGTGCATGCTCTTGGCCCCGTGCTGTCTGTATGCCCACCATCTTAAATGGAAAATTACTATGCATATGCGACAATTGTTTTCGATAAGAGAGAAGATTCATAACTTCAAAAATGATATGTATACAAGATTATGAAAATGAGAATCAATTATTATAAAATTTGAATCCAAAATCATATACAAGAGGAAAAGAAGTTGCACTAATTATGCCAATTAATTTTTAGGATTATTTCAGCAGTCAGATCAAGCACACAACCCCTCAAACCGGCATATTTGTTCATGTTTGTATTAATACAATTGTGTGCCTCGATTCTTCAAAGACACGTATACGCGTGCTCCTAATCGACGCATCATTTAGAGCTTAATTAAAACAGGGGCAAGTGAATTTTATTCTGTCAGCAAGCTGGCTGTGTACAGCTAGATGATCAGCTGAAGACTAATGTCTGAAGACAAATCTCGGTAACAAACAGACTGATTATTGGATACACAGCAGCTAGTGGGGGCAGAAGCAGCTATACAGTTATGTATAAGATATACGCAATATGTTTATATCATTATCACCTGTATATCTATCTGCGCATCTCATTGAAAAGAAAAATGATAGTGCAGAGTCAAATTATTGCTAGCAAATAATATATATATATATATATATATATTGTTTCAGTTGCATGGAAAAGACAAATGTATAATATATATATATTTATATTTACCGTTCGTTAGGTTGTGCATCACTACGAATTTTGAAACTTAAAATAATTCATTCTAACTCTCCACTAAATAAAAACATCGAAGGATGTCGTTGCAACACATTCAACATGTCCAATGGATAATCGTGCATCATATAAGTCTATAGAAACATCATAACTTCACTCTTTCTGGGTTACAAAATAATTCTATTGAATTATGTCAATCTAGAGTTTCACCGGTAAGTATTACAATCTAACATCTTGGGTCCATAGTTATTCGATTATATCAAACCTCTTTTCTTTGAATATTATATATATACCTCCTAACTTCACGTTAGAGTGCTTCCACTTTTTCATAGACTACTTTCTCTATTGAAGAGAAGTATAAATTAACTCATTCAACAACCAACCCTCAGTATATAGCATATGTTTAATTCCTATCAATAAAATTGTAAATATAATATTTTATCTTTTATTTTATCATATATTTATAAATTTACTCTGTAATCGAAAAAAATAAAGATATAGAGTGGACACAAGCTCTCGGATGTGACTAGTTTGTCTCCCCCAAATGGTCGAATCATATGTCCATTTATTTCATCATCAAAACCCTCCGTTTTTGTGTAGTGGAGGGGTCCCAACATATACACATAGCAAATTCTATTTATTATATATATATATATATATACACACACACACAAACGTATAAAGGCATTGTCCTATTGCTCTCCCGAATATTTAACATGCATCGCCTTTGCTTAAAAGGTTCTTGGCATTCTTGACACCACTAAGCTTTGAGGATAGCGTGTGGATAATGCAGTATCAATATCGTTTGAATGCATGCATATAATACATATAGTATAGTTGGAATTGAACATACGAACACGTATGTGCCCATCAAAAATTGAAGTACATATTTTTCAACGTGCACTAGTAAATTTGTTAGTCCACATGTACGAAACATAGATTGTGTCTGATTCAAAAATGGAGTACAAAACCATACAGAGACCGTGGAATACTGTCGCGGATTTACAAGAAGGAAGTTTGACTGGGAGTTGATGATGTACAAGTCACTAGTTCTCCTCAAATTCTACCTAATCGGTTCGGATCAATTTAGGTTTAATTCATATCGGGTCTCTGCCGGTGTTGAAATTCTCCCAATTATGATTTTATTTTTTTTCATTTTAAATGCTCAAAAACAAATATTTACCTGAGGTATCTATCCGTGTGAAGCTCCCTTGTCTCTTAAATTAATCCTTGAACTGGATTGCATCCAGTGAAAGCCTAGAGGGGCTCTTTGCCATAAATTTTTTTTTTAAAAATTTTCATCTTGTCGGATAATTTACACCCATCGAGGTTGTCTGCTCATTTTACCAAAGTGGGTCCTCGTTTATTAGGGATAAAAAAAGGCATCTTTAACTGATAAAGTGAGACAATGTGAAAAAAAGATGCATTGGATACCTACCCTCCCCTTTTTTCCTTTTTATATGATAAAATGTAATTGCTAACCATTATTATTATTTTTTTGTTCATCAACAAGATTTTTAAAGAAAAAATGTTGGACAAAATTTCCAGCATCAGACAGCAAGTCGAAAAGGGTAAAAGAAAAAGAAAAACAAAGAGGGGAGACATCATCAAACATCATTAACCCAACTTACTATTTTCCTTTTCCTATCTTCTTTTTTTTTCCATTGTTTGCCTCCCATCCTGTTTTTGGTTTTTTGGGGCTCAATTAGATCAATTAGAACAACGCATTCTCCACTAAATTTCTTACAATATCAATTGAGAAAAAAAGGGGGGTAAAACAAATTGACAATAAAAGGAGAGAAAAAAAAGAAGAAGAAAAGAGCATAAAGACTTCTCTCTAGCAAATTGACTGCAGCACATCATTTTACAAATTTCAAGATTTCGAGATTCCTCAGACTCTGTCAAACTCCGGTCCTCGGTGCTAAGTTGCCCCTCCTCTCCATCAATGGATTTGGTCGATGATACTGGCACCCCAAACAATTCTTGAACATTTGCACTCTTCCCCTATAAGCCCAGAATGATGTAGTACACGAGGGTTATCGGGAGAGCTATTAGCATCCCAAATATGACCCTGCAAGAACCGGCCCGTGGCTCGAATTAGATCAGACATTAAATTGAGGGAGGAGAGGCCAGGAATGGAAAAGGATGGGGGACACGAGCATATGATATGATATGAAGCTCACCCTGTGCTGAGAATGTCAGGGTGTACATTGTACTCTTTTGCAAAGACAAAGGGAACAATCCCCTGTGGTAGAGATGCCTGTAGAGATTTTGTGTCAACTTTTTAGCAAGTTAGTCACATGAAGGACCAAACAGGTTAACAACAAATAATACATTGTCAGGATTAATGCTATTTAATCAGTTGCATGCCTGCAATGTCCATTTTTTGTGTTGAATAGAGTGAGCCCCAGGTGGAGAATAGTAAATGATGGTATATGTGAATGAATAGTGTTGGATTAATCCTTGTGTCAGTCAGCCTGATTTAAGACATTATTCTTGGGCTGAATATTCGTGAAAAGAACGAGAAAAACGTAGGGGGGACCTGAACGATGGCGACATGTAAGAGGACACCCCTAAGGCCGACAATGATGGAAGCAGCGGCCATGACAGCCGGGCCCGTGAGGAATCTCACGCCCATGGTGAAAGCTGCCACCGAATTCCCACAAGCTATTATCCTTGGTTGCAATGCCATGAAGAGTCCTGCAACATAGCCATTAATAAGCAAACAATGAAATCTAAAGAGAATGAGGATTGTCTTCGCCCCCATGAACATCATCATCACCGCCACCACCACCACCGCCACCACAGATCACTGTGCTCCATAGCTCAGATATGTCAGTGGAAGACAGTATGTTACAACCTTTGCTTTTGCCCCCCTTGCTCACCGAAGAATCATGACCCCCACCACTGAACTTGCTTTAAAAAATTGATTACTTTCTTTGAGGCATTTTGGTTATTTAAAATACTGGGCAGAAAAGTATCTTGATAGAAGAAAACATTGGGCTGTGATATTGAGAGATTATGGGTATGATTATTGGGTTCCAGAAGATATAAAACAGGAACAGGATTATGCGGGAAGAAACAAGATGAAACTGACCAAGACTGAACATGGCCATGCCAAGCCCTGCATCCGACAGTATGGAGATGGACTTCTCTATTATTTTTGGCATCTGCACATTCCACCTGCATTGACCCACACAAGGAAAGAAAATCGAATAAGCATGGTGGATCACTCCTCTGACATATTATGTTAGGTTTTGCGGTGGGTCGGAGTCGGACACCTGAAACATATTAGGGACCATGTGAGGCCGATCAAGCTTGAGTAGGTGTTGGGGTTTCGGATGAGTTTCCTCCACACCATGATGAGAATGAGCCTGGTCATGACACTGGTGGGTGGCATTGCCTTTGGCTTCCCATCAGCCTTCTCGGCCCCCGCTTCATTCCCATTCTCCATCGCTCTCCTGTTCGCGAAACTAAACTCGTCCCTCCCCAAGTATTCTCCTTCTTGACTCTCCACTGCAAAATGAAAAAATAAATACAGATAACCAATATCGGCCATCCAAGAACAATCAACAAGCTCCAAAGCACATGTTCGATACGATGTAATTGGAACATAACACAATGAAAGATGATTCGGCTTTAATGCAGTTCACTGATAGTTGCTTGGTTTTGTCTACAATAAACAAATGATGTTTGACAAAAATGGGCTGTTTATGCCGTGACTTCACCAGATGCAGGTTGAGTTAATTGCAGTGTAACCAACTGGACTGCCCAGTCCGCCTACCTTTTCTGGGTGAGACGGCCGGTCTCACTTCCTTCGGGTCGTAGTTGTTGGCGCCACCGAGCTCATTATGGTTCCCGTTCCCAAACGCATCGGAGACCGGGGAGGCACTTGAGCTCCAGACAAACATGTGGAGATCCCTCCCTCCTTCATCCCCCTTCCTCTGGGGCATTCCGTTGGGCTTCTTACCAGCAGCGTTCTTCGGTGAGAACATCCCCGTGTTCGGGACAGGGTAGTTGTTGTTGTTGTTGTTTCCTGAGCTATGGTAACCACCGTGGAACCTTGGCTTGCCCCCTCCTGCGGCAGCATCCTCCTCGTAGTTCGACGGCCTCGGGGTGGGCCCCAGGGCGGTCGGCAGCCCGTATACGTCGTTGGCACCAAAGTTGGAGTTCCTCGGGCCGGGGACGCCGCCGCCCATCATGGAGTAGAAGTCTGTGTAGTTGAAGCTGGAGCCCCGTGGGGTCGGGTTCCTTGAGGACTGGAGGGAGTAGATCTCCGCGTTGGTGAGGTTCGAGGGCCTTGGAGTTGTCGACGAAAAGCCCATGGACTTCCTCGAGAAGATGTCCGACCGCGAGGCGTTTGACCTCCTCACCGTCACGTGGAGCTTCCCGTCCTCCTTGAGCTGGGCATCCGTCTCGAGGGGCTGCCTCCCGTCCAGCGACATGACGTCAGAGTCGACGTGTATCGACACGATCGACCCTGCCGTGTCAGGGAACTGCTCTGAGATGAGCATTCGCGCCCCTCTGTACTCGAACATGAACAACATCAAGGTATACCTGGCAGGTAAAAACAGAGTGGTAGTTCAGTTTCTAGAAGAACTACGCAACGAGCGTATTTCCACGCACGAAAACAGAAAACTTTATCGCGATTGGTGGGCATTTTCCATACCAGATGATGCACTGAAGGACGACAATCTGGACCATGAGGCTGCCAGAGAATTCCCCGTACATCCCTTTGAGCAGAGGGATGCCCATGACGAGGGTGTTCGGAAGCGTGGAAACTGAGAACAAAGTGATCGTCCACTCCAAGCAGCCCCTTTTGCTGAATTTGCACCAAGCGAAGAGGACGGCGAGCACAATGACCTTCTGAAGGGTGTCGGCGGCAATGAACCGCAGGTTCATCGTGTAAGGGTTGTTGGTGGAGATGAAGTGGAAAGACAGCAGGGGGACCGCGAACAGGGCAACGAACCGGTTGATCCCCGAGCATTGGGCCGGGGTGAAGATCTTCCACCACTTGACGGAACCGTAGGCGAGGGTCATCGCAACGTAGAGCGGGACCATCGCGGTCATCACGTGGTAAAAGTCTGTCGCCGTAATCATATCTGCTCCCGGAAGAAAGTCTCTGGAATGGTCTGTTTTTGTGGACAAGAAACAGAAGAGCTCTGAGCTATGAAGGAATGGGGAAAGTGAGAAGGAAATGAGAAAGTGGGAGTGAGGGCGTACGAGGTAATATAGGAGGGAGAGAGAGAGAGGGAGAGAGGTTGCAGAGTTGGCCGGAGCGAAGAAAGGAGATGGAAGAAAGATTGGAATCCGCTTGCAGTTGCAGCCCCCAGAGTGACAAAGGGAGCTGAGCAGAGCAGATCGGGAGAATGGTATTGAAGATGGACATTCTTAATTCTAGGATATATATTTATATATATACTTTTTATCTTTACCATTTCTCCATTTACTGTAGCTCATTCTAGGTAAGATTTAATTCTCTCTTATAATATATATCTGGATGTAATTAATTATTCTTAGTAATTCAATCGAGGAATTGCCCAAATATCTAAGACAATTTTACAAAGGGATTGCTTGCTCTGCTTTCTATATGGATCTGTTTCTATAGCCCTTCCACTCCATTTGCTCTGAAATTCGCGGTTGAGCTTGATAGATGTATTACAAAATCCTAGTAAATTTTCAACATTTGCAATATTCAGATCCAGCGTTTTGCTTGCTTCAGTAGACCAGGCGCAAGCACCTTACCCATGGGCCGAAGGTGGTCGTGACGGACGGTTCATGCATGCCACTGGAGCAAGCAGTAATCTCTCCTGTGGGTGATCGGTAAAAGTGAGTGATGGAATCCGGCCGGCCGGTTGAATGGTTCGAAGTCTCTTTCTCTCCCGAGTAAGACTCTAAGCTCGAGTATCGTAAATGAAGAACAGTACACTGAAGGTTCAAAGAATATCTCTCAGCTTATTGGAATGAATACACAACGATAAAGGGCCATAAAATTAGATGAGTTTGGAGTTTGAAAGTGCCAAGATTCTACGCAAAGCAAACTCATAGTTATGTGACTTAACTTGAGTTTACGAGACCCTGACGCGATCCACTTGTACTCCCGAAATCGAAAATTATCGATCCTCCCAAGTTTGACATACGAGATTTCAAAGTGAAGCGGGCCACGTTGACCGGTAACGACAGTCAAGAATGTCGGCTTACACGATAACCGGAATGGAAATATAAATCACCTACAATTAAAAAGAAGAAGAAGTTATTGAAACTCGGGATGCAGTCTAACCTTGAAGCTTTCTAAATTTAATTTCTATATGTAAACCTTCTGGTACCCTCACGATGTTCTCTTGATCGTGTTCTATCACAAGAGAAATATTAGTACACAAAAACCTTCACCCAAGTGAGGTTGCAAGTGGAAGCTGGGAATGTCTGCGCATGTCCCTCGCTCGGACACTTCTTCTCGACCTCATCAGAAAATAATTATATATTTTTTATAAGTTTATTTTTACTGATTATCATATATATGTTTATATTTCTTTAAGATTATATAAGCCACTTTTTAATCCGAAATAAAATATAAAACGGAAATTTAAAGAAGAAAATCATCCTATTGTGTCAGTGACTCGTAACATAGAAATTGCACCGCCGACGAGGCGCTCATTAAAAAAAAAAAAAAAGACGATCAAGGATGAAAATGGTTTGACACGTGGCATTAAGTGGGGTCATAAAGTTGAACTGTCTTGATTTTGATTGGACATCATCCATCTCTGAGATCGGACGGTTGCAAGAAGGCGACCTCCGTTCAGTCCCTTCCATTACACATGTTAAACGGGCCGGGCCGGGTCGGAATCGGACCGTCCAAAGCCGAAACCTTTCTTATTGGGTTGATGGGTAGTTACTGGCTGGGTCAAAAATATGAACCAGTTGAACCATAATCGATACGGACCGTTATTCCACTGAACCGGTACGAAACCATTAAAAACATATCCAGACTGCCAAAATCATGTAAATCAACGGTCAGATTTTGTTTGATCAATTTAAAATTTTAAAAATATTTAAAGAAGATGGACCGTTCATCAGTCAAACCGGTCCGAACCGTTAATCAGCCCATTTATAAATTATTTCGGGTCAGTTCATATTTGCTCGAACTGTGGCCGGACTGGCTCGTTAAATAAACATGCCAAACTATAATAAGATCAAACAGTTTCAGACTTATTCTAAATCTCCCCNACTATAATAAGATCAAACAGTTTCAGACTTATTTTAAATCTCCTAGGCCGTACTTTTAACAATACTACCTTCCATAACCTATACTTAGGATGAAATATAAAATATTATCCTTTCCAACCCTACTCTACTTATATTATATATATATATATATATGTATTTGTGTCCATTTCAATTTCCTTATTTCTCCTAATCTCATCCTAAAATTAAATTAATTTATTTTTATTTTGGGAAAAACATATGACGGATGACGATATATTTTATCGTGACTTATGTAAAACCCGGGTTCCAACCTTTTAGCTTTTCGATAAATCTTTGAACAGTCAAAAGTTTGACGATCAAAAGTCACGACTCATACCTTTTTGAGTGTATAAATGTCTTTATTGAAATTGTGTTGCCCGATTTTCATATGGTGAATTGCTCGCTCTGCGACGTGAACGTGTCCCTCTGACGGTGAGGTTCATGTGATATCAGGTGACACGTCATCTGCACGCATGGGTTTCCAGCCATCTCCTCTAACGTTCTGCTCGGACACAACACCAAAAAATTGCACATGGGCCAAGGTTTCGGGCCACGGGAGACATCAGATCATGCCAATCCAAAATGCAAGAAAATAATATTTATAATAAAATAATTATGAGAATGATTTAAAGAATATTAATTATATTAAATAATTACATTTTATTAAGTATTTTAATATATTTTTAATTAATATAAAATATAGATTAATTAGCTAATTATATCACTAAAAAATTATTTTAAAATATAAAATTGTTTAAATTTATTTTAAAAAAGCCATTGTTTTATTTGATTTGAACTGAACAAGATGCCCGAAATATCAAATATTCATGCATAGGTTGGGATTTTTTACCTATCGAGATAGTAAACTGTGCCCACGCGGTCCAAATTGACAGGTCTAGTTATATCCACAAAACCGATCGAGGCCCTCTTACGTTTGGGTGACTAAAACTGAGGGTTGGAGGATTTGACATTTTCGGGTGCCCACCACTTGGTCCATACTTGGGTCCTAGCAAGAGTTAACTGAACCCAGAGTGTGTGCCTCATGGGAGGTTTTTCTTTTCTTTTATTGCCGTTTCCATATTTCTAATAAATTCTAATAAATTCAATTTTGACTTAATTAATAAATAAAATTCTTATAATATAAATTTATATATATAACTTAAATACCGTACCTTATTTAAAATATATATATATTAAATTATTTCAACTATTTAGCATGTAAAGCAAGTGAACAGGTTGAGACCAAAAAATATATATATAGTGTAACCCTAGGAAAGAAGATATCGTGAGTTTCCCCAGGGGAAAAATGGAAAAAAAAAGAAAAAAAAAAGCCCAAAGCACCAAGCTTCAATTTTCATGTTCCCAGGAGGAGGCAAGAGGGGTTCTTTTTTCTGTTTTTGTGTCTTCGAGAAGATTTGGTTCAAATTAATTCCTCAGATGGCATCTCTTCGGGTAAATCCGACTAATCTCTTGGGGGAATTCATTGTTTCGTGCACGCCGAGGCATTGCCTATCCTTCATTAATCGGCAAACTCGGTCGGTAAAATTGGTTGTAATTTCATATTGGGGTTCACTTCTCACCATGGATTATTATAGAATCTGGTTGTGATTCACTGGTATATGAGATTACGGCTGGTTGAAAATTTACAATATTGTTGACGAAGTGCTTATGTTCAAATACATCACATTCAACTTTACAGACAATTCAAGAATCTTTTTCAATTACAATTATCAAACTTATATAATTAGGTTTACATTTCTTCACTCACTGCTGCCTCAGACTCCGATCCACAGCCCCAGAAAGTTTTAGTATAATTGAAACTTACACTATTAATATTTCTCATAATCTAAGGGTACTCGATCGACACTTCCTGCAGGCCTTGTGAAATTTGCGCATTTTGGGCCTTGAACTTTGGACGTGAATCTTATGGACTCAACAGAACATGTCATCCACGGCGCATCAGGATAAAGAAAATACAAAAAAAAAAAAATGAAGGGGGAGAGAGCTCACAGAGGACAGATGTTCGTCTTGCCAATCTGTTTATCCAAACCAGAGATTGTTTGTTCTTTACTTGTTCTATGACCGGACTTATCGGGGAGAAGATTCAATCCACCCTCCCTGCAGCTCAGAGAGACGGGTCGGTAACTGGACCAACTGAACTGTACTTTTCAATATAAAACTGGAGGAGGGAAAGCTCGATAGCTCCTGCGCTGAGACTTGCCTGGACACGCTTATATCAATAGAGTCAGGATGGGAGGAAATCAGAGGGTGTTTTGACGATCCTCGGCTGGTAAGTCACCCATTTTTTGTATGCTAGTTCTGCAGGTTGTTTAAGTGATGTGGTTGCTATCCTACGTTTCCAAAGTCAAAGTGAGCTAAGAGTCAGTCCACTTGTGCCCCTAGTTGACTTCCAACCCAGCACTAATAAGTGACAATCAATAAACCAACTAAGTTTGCTTCTGATGTAGAGCTCTCAAGTTTCGACTCTCGCTCTGTCATCGAATATTCTCTCTTCGGTGAATAGCTAGCAACAATAAGAGACAAATGGAATGAGCTTCAATGCTGATACGTTCTGTTGGCATGGCACGGAGCAACATATTGAGTTAACCAAGTCTCTCCAACAACCACACAAAGAGGATACATAACAACCCTTTCAATGGAAGTCAGACTCAATACAGACCTACGACATATATAATTGAGAAACGGACAAGCCCTACAGCTGGTGATATAGATTTGATGTAGATAACCGTGAACACGTGTGCTGAGGCTGAACACGAAAACATAGACCATCCTCATGAATCTGGAGCAAGGGAAGGCTTCATATCAACCAGTCTGTACACACAAATGCAGGTTGCCAAACATGCTCACGAAGCGTCACTTTTGTGTTGAAGGAGATTATAAACTCCTGGCCCCAGGAATGTCAGTCCATTGAAGCTGGATTTCAACTTCACCACACTCAACATTCCTCAGCCTGAGGTACATGTCCTGCACAACCTTCCCACCGGCCCAGGTGATGCAGCTCTCCTCGGCAAGGCAATTCTGCCTACAGGGCTGCACTCTCGATACGATTGTTCCGCTAGGAAGACCCTTGAGTTCCATCTTCAAGGCACCTATGAAAGGTCTAATGTCGAACTCCGCATCCCCCATTTTATCATCTTTGGTGAAGGTATCATGGTCGTAGACAATCTGCCATGGGAAAAAAATGCTAGATCAATCCAGAGCTAGATGGCATAATATGTGATAACTGCTATTGAATGTACGCATGTGTTATGTAAGATAGAAAAAGCAATGCCAGTATGCATTGACTTCACATGCAAGGAACTTACCAATTTTATTGGTATACTGGGATCTGCAATGGAGAGGGTCAGATTTTCATTCCATTCTGGATTGACATCCTTCTTTATTACACGAGTCTTCAATTTCTGCATCATAGTCAAAATCCAGATTTTGTGGATGAATATGAGACCTCAACAAAACTATAACTGTATGTAAGCAAATGATGGTGCAAGCATTGACCTCAAGCAGTTAAAAACATGAGATTTTGAGACATCCTCAAGAACATTAGGGAACTGCTAATTATCAGCAAGCCTCATGCTTAGATTGTATTAGCAAAAGGCATGGACGATCAAAGCTCGACATTTATTGCATGCACTGAACCGAAATGCTTAGAAAGATACGATTTTTCTCAAAATGCTCCAAGCCGCAAAAGGATTATTATGATATAAAGAAGATACTTTGAGAATCATTGTATCACAGTCAAGATAAAGATTTCCTTCCCAAGGAACAGCAATCTGAGCGGCCCATTCTTCTAATGGATGATCATGCAAACGAAGAACGATCAGAAGAGATTATATTCTCATGAATTTTCGGAACAATTTTTTTTTTAATTCTTTCACCTCGTGATCACCCAAGCAGCTAACCATCACAAAGGACGTCAAAACAGAGGGCAGTCACAAAATAAAGCGCTTCGCCGCTTCCTCTTCACCAAATTAATTACCCTAGGAAGATCACCACCAAAATCCGATCGATCGTCTTCGATTCAAGACCCTTCAACCCCCAGACATAAGACAGCAGAAACCCAGAAAAGGACTCCACGAAATTCACACTAAAGGAAACGGCTACGAAATTAAGCAGGGCAAGGGAACCGAGGAGGAAGGAAAGGGGGAGCCGACCTGTTTGCCGAGCTTGACGACGACGTACGGGTCGCTGGTGCGGACGTCACGGACGGCGAGGTTGACGCCACGCTTGACGCAGATGCGGAGGAGACCGACAAAGCTGTCCATCGGAGAAGGCTGATCCCTTCTTCACCGGGCGGAGGGATGTTCCAACACGAACCCACAATTAATAAATAATAATAATAATAATAATAATAATAAAAGCCGACCTATTTTTATACCTCCCTGCCGCTGCCCCTCTCTCTCTCCTGCGGCTAATTATGGCAAAGTGACAAAGTCTATTTTCAATGAACCGGAAATTAGTTGAAACTTGAAAAGTCCCTTTTTTAAAACAAAAAAAAAAATTATTCCCCACCTACGCGATGACTGGAAAATATTTATCGAGTTAATAAGACGCCATCGGCGGGGGAATCGAGATTTACGCTCCTATTTCGGGTCGTTATATCACGGGCTTGAAGACCGAGCCAACGGCAAGCACGCGTAGACGGGCTGGCCAGAGAGATGCAGCTCGAGGATGCGAACTCGGGTGCTGTCATGCCTACCCTAACTCCTCTTTACCCGATGTTGTCACTTGCATCAGAGCCACCCTTCATCATTTAGTTACGTCAAATTAAGTGGGTCATTAAATCGCAAATTTACCGATTTAGTAGGTGAAGCATACGATCAGCACGCACCAATTATTGAAATATATATATATATATATATATGCATCAACTACTACATAGACATATCACTAAGGATAGTCCTAGCCCGAGTGAGTCTGCCAGGCACCAAGAGGTCGTTGTCAGATATTAAACTTATTCCCATTCAAAAACTTGAACCGATAGATCTTATAATCGNATATATATATATATATATATATGCATCAACTACTACATAGACATATCACTAAGGATAGTCCTAGCCCGAGTGAGTCGGCCAGGCACCAAGAGATCTTATAATCATACGACTTATCTTTTAATTATCTAATATGTAATCTTATTCCTTGTGTTTACTCTCACATAATAATATAGTTAACGTATCACATTCTTTTTCTCTTAATTATCTGATATGAAATTATGTATTATGTGCTTGTGGTCCCACTAGCTTATTTCACATGGTCCAAGGAGCTCGTGTTTTCAACGAGCATATATGCGTACTCGACTCTCTTAAGTACCGGGTATCTGATGGTATAAGCTCTGTCTCTCAATTCAGGCCAGGGTAAGGTTTCAGAAGGTCGATCTAACCATCATTTTGCGATTAGACCTCCTAGTATGTTCGCAGGAGGCTCAGCCAGAGCCGTGGGACGGCCATGAACCGGCAGGACACCTTCGTACCATTTGGGAACAATCCTTGGAGCAACCTGATCGGTGGACTGACCTGAAAGGCCCATCTCTAGAAACCGACTGGGGTGGCTATGAGGGGCACGAATCGCTATCTAGTCCGTCTATAACTCGAATCAAATGCATTCCAGCAAGCGCAGGAGTATATATTTGAACCTTAACATTCACCAATTGCGAAGGGGACAAATGCGATAGATTGTGTTTATGAAGATGATGAATGATCAAGACTTGCGGCAGTACCTGAGCCCTCTGTTATTCGAATCGAAGAGCTGACCGGTCCCCCGTACGAGCTTGTCGTCAGATTTCCGCTTAGAAAAGGCAAGAAGATGCCTCACCGAGCGGACAATCAGGTGTTGAGCTTGATTTTCCTTTTCTTCTTCTCCTTCTTCCCCCTCCCCACCCCGATATGAATGAAGATCGGAGAAAGGGGACTTGGTTTTTGAGTAAGGAAGGGGTGGCCAGTTGTTCCCGGTAACGATTGGAAGGGCAACCTTTGACTTTGATGGTTGACTCCTAAAACATCGGGATCGGCTCTACGTAAGCTGTTCCCTTGTGGGGTTTGAAAACGTGTGGCTGTCTTTGTCCCGGCGCAATTTTTTTGACCACAATTTGTTTACTTTCTCACGTTTCTTGAAGGTGGTCTGTAGTTTCTTCTAAAATAAGGAGAGGGGGCGGGGGGGAGGGCGGGGGTGGCGGTGATCTGACGCTGGCAGTGACTGCCTCTCCCATTGCGGTTGCCGGAGACGTACGAGGAGGTCTCCCATGACGGCATGACCTTGTCCGAGGGAAGGTGGCCGACGGGAATACTGGCACAACCGAGTCTCCTCCCTTTTTTCTGATTTTGAATAGAGAGAGAGGATGGATGAGGATCTCCATGCCGGCCAGCCGCCTCATAAGGGAGTTTGCCTGCAATCCTCATGTCAACAGTGACCTCGCCGGAAGGCTTGCCGACGACGTACGGGGCCACCATCCCCCTCCTCTTTTTTTTTTTTTCAATCCAATTTTCTAAAATTTAAATATGCGATTTGCCATATCACCATTTTGTACATGCGGCACGTATATTGCCGCCACACCAACAAAAGCATTACAGTCGGAAACACCATTACTATCCACATCATCAGCCATTAAGATTCGTCTGAGAATGAATTAAAATATATTCTAGAATTTACTTTTTTTTTTTTATAATTGGCATATTGTATTAATCAACCAATGAAGAGAGTACACATTGATATTACAAAGATCAAAATACCATCCAACTCTAACGCCTAACATGTTAGAACTGACGAATTGAACTTTTCTTATGGAAGTCAAATTGAGCTTCTCTTCCTGAGGTTAATGAATGCCACTTCATGAATTAATAGCAAATTAACACTTTTGGAATTGGGAATCTAGTGATTAAGATGTACATGGAGTCGCAATTTAACAGAATTAAAGAAACAAACAGAGATTTTTAATTTAATAATTTCCTTTTGAAAATATAAGATTCCCACTTTCATGTACTATTATTATTGTGGTCATCCTAGTGCTGCTCTTTGCATTATTAAGTTGGATCGAGGGCAATTTTTTTCCGACCTTCCTTATAGAAATGAAGATGAATTAAATTTATATATATATATATATATATATATATATATAACAGAAACTCAAGATGGATAAATCAATATGCAGTCGCACCAAGTGACTTCTGCGACCCAAATGAATATCAGTTGATTGAGAGTAAGATTGAATCATCAAACTTACATTATGTTTCCCTCTTATTCCTTTAGTTCCTCCAAATCTATCATAAATAAGGTTTTACGAAGATCCTCACTCATCAATGACATCAGTAATCCAGTGAGAGGGAAAGAATAATCAGCACAAGTAGCAAAAACCTGTAGGAGGCCATATACTGGAAATGCAGTATGTGAACTCATTGTCTAGTTTCTACGGCTAAATATACTGGAAGTACACGACCAGTAACACCTGGGTCCAAGAATTAAATGGGACGTCTGTTACCTAGGCCTTAATCCTGGAGGAGTCTCCCACAACCTTTTCCATTCTTGAGTACCATTCACCAACACGTGTGTGCTCCACCATATCTCTGCCTGACCTCAAGTACCGGATCGGCCTTAGAACCCCAAAGACCGCAAGATCAGCCAGATTAGGCTTAGAGCCCCCTGAAGAAGGAACAGAAATTGATCAATCTGATAGGAAGAAGAACTTGCATAACGCATTCGGACTTACAAAAATCTCATTGTCAGCTCTAGTGACTCCCTTCCAGCATGACTAGTTTAGTAGAATCTGATTATTACTAGTTAACTGTTAGATACGGAGGAGAAAGGCTGAGAAAGAGGAACAGAGGTCGCCTAATGAATTGAGTTGAGTGCTTTTTCAATTAGCTTAAGGTCCCAAGCTTCTGTCAAGATGTCTCTCCGCTCCCTCTCACTCACTCTCTCCACTTTTCTCTTCATAACTAAAGCTAAGCACATGATTAATGAATTTTATCAACCATCAACTTTGGACAGTTCATAAGAGCATACCCAGGAATTCTCGGCCATTCAAAGCATCAACCCATGTCTCTGCAGCATCATATAAAGCTTGACGCTCATCTGCAATATCATACTTCTTCTTCAGGTTCTTGGACACAAAATACATAGCTGCAGCTCCAGCATATTTGACAGCAATTCTCTCAGTGAGGCTGAAATTGCCTGTAATAAGAGGAGTTGGCAGATAGAAGATATAATGTCAAGTCAATATTTGCATGACTGATTATATTATTAAGGTACTTTCAATGGATTATATGAATCCCAATAAATAAACTAATGGTTGTTGCTATACATCTTGCAAATCTGATGAATTGAGCATACAATGAATTATTGCTCGGTTGTTTACCATTGCTAGTTATATAGTCGAAGGATTCAAGAGCCTCAGAAGTACTCCGATATATGTTGGGCGACAAAACATGTACCAAGTGATCATCGACCCACCTGCACATCATTAGTCAGAAGAAAATAAGGAATCACACATGGAATCCTGTAGAACATTATGTACTTTAACTGATGAAATCATCCAAACATGAAAAGCTTTGTCACATGAACAGAAGCCAAGAGAGTTTTGATTCTGCGAGAGAGAAGTTAATGAAGTTTATCAGGGAAGCAACAAGATTTCCAAATATTCAACTACCAATAGCAGACCATGAATGCATCCCCAATGATTGTGCTCTAAAAGATTTGATGGAGGAATACAGTGCATTCTCATTTCTAGTATCTGTTAACTAACAACAATAGGGCCAGAACAAGACAATCCAATCACACAAACCTAAAAGCCTCAATGTAAGAAGCTCCCTGGAAACTTTATGCTCTAAAAAAATAACATGAGTTATTTTCCCAAGTTTTATTGCAATGGAAACTATATGTTAAGCAAACTGGCAATCAGTAAAACATTACAATATCAAGGACAGAGACCAACCTGCGCCACTTTTTCTCTTCATCATCCTCTGAGTCAACATTGGTCCTTCTCCCTTGAAGAATCTTCTCACCCATCTTATCAATAATATCTGTGAAAGCCAAATACTTAGAGCCAATAGTCTAGAAGAGGATGGCAGAAAGTTTTTCTGTATGATGGAGTGGAAACAATAATCACCACAAAGAATTTCAGCCAATTGTTTGTATAGTACATTGAGTTTGAGTATACTCATAGAAGAGGAGAAGAACCTGATGAGTCCACTAGCTGCTCCCCGTCCACCATCAATATAGGAACCTTCTTATAGTCAGACCATTTGATCTCTTTCTTACTTAGTGGGTTCACCTCCACAACTTTGTATGGGATATCATAGTAATCAAGGAATGCTGCCAATGAAAATATACATCAGCCACAGGAGAATTAATAACGAGAGTGGCCAACAATTCCAGCTTTCTGTTCAAAATGACATTAACGATCTAATCCGACAACATCAGATCGCAGAAATTAGACCAATCGCAGCATCTTCTTTAAGCTAAATGAACAACAAGTTAAGGCGGGCAGCTAAAAAATGCTGAATTTTCGAGCCATAATGAAGCTTTTGAGGTAGTATGGAATCAGAAAGGCACTATGATCACTAGACACATCTTGCAGTTAATTGACCAGTCAACCAGGAAAACATTAGATCAGCAGAGAACAGAAATCCCGCACCTTTAACTTTATTGCAGAAAGGGCAGGCCTCGTATTGGTAGAGAACAACGTCCTTCGGAACCACCTCAGGCGGTGGAGGCTCCTTAGCGTAGGCATCCTGAGAGAGGGAGGTGGCGGCTGCGGCAGCACAGACAGCCCCAGCAAGGCCGAGGGACGCGGCCCGCGATGAACTCCCGCGTAGCGAGTCGAGAAGCGGGGTGAACCAGCGGCGGGAACCATACCGACCGCCGCTGCTGCTCCCGTAGAGAGCGACCTGGAGAAGGCGACGGTAGACGGTACCTGCGGAGCCGCCGGAAGCGGACGCGACGGAGCGGGAGAGGAGTGCAGAAGCGAGAGTCGGTGACTTCCTCATGACGGGGGGACGAGCGGTCTGCGAGTTGACACGGATCTCGCCTCGCTGTGGTCTGTGGAGGAGAGGAGGTTCTGAAGAGAAGAGTTCAAAGGTTTAATTAAGCCATCGCCGGTGATTTTCGGCCGCCTAATGATGTAATAAATCCGAAATACCTCATTTCTTCATCTCCTTAAATTATTATTATATATTCAGAAAATAAAAACCTCAATTTATCATAATTAATTACACAAAAAAAGGAGCCGTAAGGGATATTAAACACTTCAGTGTGTCCAGTCAAACCAATATCAAACGATCCGTTGTAGAATTATTAATAGAATTAATCTAATTAACAATAACTATAACCGATTCTTTATATCTAAGAGCATATTGATCCGCGGATTCCCAAATAGGTTGACTCTCGAACGGCTGCTGAAGTCACGAGCAAACGAGAGAGAAGAAACTCAGTTAAATAGCCCGTTACTTGGGGTAGAAGTTGTGCCTCCTCAAGAAAGGAGTCGCAATAGATTCACATTACGTCCGCTTAAGATCATTTCTTTCGATTTGGTAGATACTTTATCACAGCACACTGAGATGGGATCCCAAGAAAAGGAACCTTTGTAAACCGCAAACCTCAAAAACCGGACATAAGACCAAACACATCCAATAAATAGAAGTACTTCATGCCATTATTTGATCTGGAGCAACGCATGAACACCAAAGAAGCAAATGAAAACATTGTCCTTTCAAAGAAAGAAGGGGACATTGCCTTCACTCTACAGAGAACTCGTAGAGCATGGTGTGCTTGTACTTCTCTCTTGGCCGGACCACAACTGACGGGAAGTTTGGCTGATTAATTGCATTGGGGAATCCTTGAGTCTCCAGGCAGACTGCAGCGTGCTTGTTATAGACTGACCCACCTTTGCCCTCAATGCCATTGACATAGTTCGCAGTATAAAACTGCATTCCTGGGGCATTTGTCCACAGGTTGAGCACCCGGGAGCTCGAGGGGTCCCTTAGCCTCACTGCATGCTTGAGACCCTCCCTCTCTTCCCCACAGTCAAGAACGTAATTATGGTCATAACCCAAGCCTGGGGCCTCGTGGATTCTAGCCCCAATCTTCTTCTCAGAGGTGAAGTCAAATGGGGTGCCTTTTACAGGCATGATCTCACCAGTTGGGATTGTGTTCTGGTCCACAGGGGTGAAGTGGTTGGCCCATATTTGAGCTGAGTGGTCAAGGATGGTTCCAGAGCCATGGCCTGCAAGATTCCAATAGGTGTGCTGCGCCAAACTAATGGGTGTCGGCTTGTTCTGTGGGACTGCTTCCATGTCAAGCCTCAGTGTCGAGTTTGAAGTGAGGGAATAAGTGGCTTTGACCAAAACATCTCCTGGGTAACCTATCAAGATGAAACGCCATGAGTCATAGAGCTAATGGAGAAAGATAGAAAGGGGAAAGAGGATGATACCTTCTTCACCATCGCAGCTGTGATAGGTGAAAGTGATGGAAGGATTCTCGCCTCTTCTTTGTTCAGTTACATCCCAGATCACTTTATCAAAACCCTTGTGGCCGCCTAAAGAACAAGACACAAACATGTAAGAAGATTTAACAAGGAAAAGTTTGCCACTATAAAATTGACAACCTATATAAGCGAAATTTTACAGACTGCGGACGTAGATACATGGAAACATTCTTGCGAGAGACCAGATACTGAAGAAACTGACTACAATAATTCGAGAATTAGACATCAATTTCAGCTGTGCAATTGGCCAAAAGGATCCATGGAATGTAATTTGTGTGACGCAAAGCTACATGCTTTTATGCAGATAATTGCAAATAGGATTCAGGAAGATACAGAAACCTCGACCTTTTCATACCGTGCAGACTGTTGGGGGGCTTGTTGATCGGCAAAGAGTACTCGGTCCCATCCAGAGTGAACTTCCCATCTTTGATCCTGTTAGCCACCCGACCCACAATGCACCCAAAGAAGGGGGCCGCACCTTTCTGATCAGACACAATTAAATATAACACAAACAATCAGCCGCAAGCGCTCATCTCCATCATCACACACTTAAATATCAGAATGCTTCAATACAAGCAGAGGTTTCAATCCCTTCTTGAATTGAATCTCAAGAAGAAACCCATTAACAAGAACTACCAAGTTTCGAACTTTCTGCCAAATCAAGAACTGGGCATCCACGATTTTGCCTCAAGAGAATGCCATGTCTGTGATTCTTTAGACATAAGCATAGAAGTTTTGAGAACTCTACCAGATACGGCACGAGAGTGTCAAAACCCAGAACGACATCCGCCAATTGCCCTAAGTAAGGATTTGACCCAATAAAAAAAAACAGTAAAATTTAATCATCTTGAAATCCAGGAAAAGGACAGACATTGATCGATCATTAAAATGGAGGAGCACCGTCTTTGCCGGGAACGGTGAGGGAAGTGATGGTGCAGCCGAGATTACTGATCTTGACAAGCATGGAGCCACTGCTCAGCTCGAAGAGCTGCGCTTCTTTGGTCTGATTCGCCATTGCTGGAGCTCTTAGAAGGACGAGAGAGAGAGAGAGAGAGATGGCAGATAAATCGATCTGGTTATGAGATCAGAGAGATGAAAGTTTGGAATCCGATTCCGGGGTCACTTTTCCGCTTCAAATGCCGGTGAAGATGTAATTGCACCCATGAATTTGTTTCTGTAGATGATGATGACGACGGTGCCTGCAAAGAAATTATGAATACACTTAAGAAATTTAATTGAGGTATTCATAAATTAACACTTACCATAAAAAACATTCATTGCTTAAGTATTCAAGATGTACTTGAAGAANGAGGTATTCATAAATTAACACTTACCATAAAAACATTCATTGCTTAAGTATTAAAGATGTACTTGAAGATTATTAGATTTTGGACATATTTGTAATGCTTAATGATCCTAAGTTAACACTTGAGTTATGGACCCGTGATGGCCTGAATCATGTCAAAGCTCACTCTCAACTCACAGGCATACGAGACTGTAAGTTGTATTATCGAGCTCGGGGATCCAACAAAGGTCGTGTCAAGGCAGGTTTGAGCATATTCGTGAGATCGGTGATTTTAAGGGCAAGAGATTTTAAACTTGCAGAAGAAACCGTTACTTTGAGAAGCCGGAGAAGCTCCGTTCAATTCACAAGTCAAGCCTTTTCAAGTTGTCCATTTACAGTTCTGTTTNCTCCGTTCAATTCACAAGTCAAGCCTTTTCAAGCTGTCCATTTACAGTTCTGCTCCCATATTAATACTATGGGAACAAAATCAGTGAAAGAATGTAACACAAGAAGATTTGGGAGAAGTGGGAGAGAGGGAAAACGACTCGAACATTTCTATTCATAATCAAGCTTTCCCAGCTGAACCAAAGAGCTTCATCTTCTCAGCAACAACAGCTTTCATCTTTTCTTTAGCAGAAGCCATCACCTGGATGAGATCCTTCATCGGTTCACTCAAGCACTCCATGTACGCCTTCCGAAGCTCGGTGTTCACGTTGAATTTCCTCACACCCCTCTCTATGCAACCCTGTTAGCGGAACCAAAGCCAGTCTCCATATCAATTCTTGTCACACTCCTGAGGATATCTTGCAATGACAACTGAAAAAAATTGAGGGTAGAAAGGTCAGTTGCAGTTTAAGGTGATGTATACCTTCACAAGATCTTCAGGCACACCAGAAGCTCCATGGAGAACGAGGAACACTCCCCTCTTGGAAGCAAGACCGTGCAGATCCTGCAAACGAGTTTGATATCAGCAATTCATGTATCATGTGAAATGTGAGGCTTGAGAAATTCAAACCAAGTTTCCTAGGCATGTTAGAAAGAATTTCCTAAAAAGTATGAATAGACGCATTTGCTTGCTTTTCTCTCTACGTTTTCACGAAGATCATACAGACTTCAAGGGCAGAATGCACTGCAAATCACACAATTGTATATTGTAGAACCAGAATGTCATAAACCTCTAGCAGATCGAGCCTTAGATTCGGCCCGCTTGGAGGATATTTCCCATGGACGTTTCCAATGCACACAGCCAGAGCATCTATACCAGTTTGATCAATAAAATCTTCGGCCTGTGGATTTAACATATAAATCATCACCATTTTGATTATCCAATTAAAAATGCATGAATATAGCATGGCTCTTGTCGAGCAGAAGTGGACCTGGTTAATGTCAGTAAGCTTTGCCTCGTACTCTTCCACGGTCAAGTCATCCTCTGTTCCTGATAACCGGCCCAGTTCAGCTTCAACCAACATATCTTTTGAATGAGCCAATTGCGATATGAATTTTGTATAGGAAATGTTCTCCTCAAAGGAGAGATGTGAACCATCAGCCATCACCGAGTGAAACCCCTAATAAAAGAAGATTTGTGAAGGCAGAAGTTAGATGAAATCTCTCAAGGGAAACATGGATAAACCCTTCAAGTCATAAGGTTAAGTACCAAATCCATGATCTCCATGAGCTCTAGCTTCAAAGCTCCATGATCAAAATGAACAGTGATAGGGACCTGCCATAGTAACGTTCTTGTGCTCAAATCCAGTAGAAAAAGAAAATTCTTATAATCTGGAGATTGTTATCTTTGACTTACACTAGCTTGTTGAGCCGCAGAGATGCAACAGGAAACTAAAGGAATCCCTCCTAGCTTAAATGCAGCAGGATGAATCTGTAGAATGACATGAACGAATCCTTGATCAGTACAATAGCCGTGGTTCCATGTGGTGGAGATTAAAGTCTAAACGATGCATATCATGATATCAGGAAACTATGGAATCACAGATCACCAGTAAAATTTCCGTGCTTTTTTACAGTGAAGATTCGATTTTAACCGATAGGTTACATGATATCTGACATTAGCCTCAGGTAGACAATTTCTAAAGTTTATGGGATCCACCTGCAACATGGCAGGACTTCGCTCTTCCTCAGCAGCAGCAACAACTGCCTCAACTCCTTCCAGGTTGTACACATTGAAAGCTCCAATAGCATATCCACCCTTCTCAGCATTCTGTTGATATAATATTAAATCCTATCAGTATGAGATTATTAAAATGATTTCAAATTATGTTACATATTATAACTGCTTACGAGAAGTAGCTCTTTTGTTGAGGAAGGTCTGCTAGAAAGAGCCCAGGACTTCACAACATCAGCTACTGCAGTATCATTGCCAACATTACCTGTGAAATATAGACAATATGGGAAAATTATGAATCCAACATCCTAAGATGAATGGGGCTTCATAAAGTGTCATATGCAATGCAATAAAATAAACAAATTAGAGTTTACCAGGGAAAACAATGTAGGGAACTCCGGGGTGCCTGCTTTCGGGACCTAGCTGCCACAAGGGAACACCTGCTATGGCCTGTCCTGCAATTTTGGCGCATTTTGCCTCGAGAGCTTTTGTGGCTAGATCTGATGATGTAATTCCACCCTGAATAAAATAAAAAATATTATCTCCCAAACATCTTGATATTTTTGGGTATACGAGACAGTAATGACGAAATTCAATGGCTTTGTTTGCAACTCAGTAAAGGGATGGAAGTACCTTTGCGAGAATGTATCGAGGTTTTGTTGTGATCCTCCTAACAATCTCAACCAGTGCAGAGCTCACCCTGAAGTTGATGTCCAAACTCTCAGAAGCATCTGCTCAGAGAAAAATTCAAATACTTCACAAGGAGATGAGCACAGAGAGAGTTTTTTTTTTCTAATTGCAAAAATGAGTTTCATCTTACCTTCCTCTGCTTTCACAGAAGAACGATTGGTAATTCTTTTTCAAGTTACCAGGATTACGATGTATAGAGCCAAAGAAGAGAGAAAAGGAGGGACTTGAACCCACTTTTTCCAGTGATGAGCTGCCGACTGGTCATCACTAATGTGTCTTTCCATGCACTGAGATATGCATCCACCAATTCCACTGTTCGTCGAATTTCTTCCTCCCTCTCTTCATTTGATTTCATAGCAACTTTCTCAACAGAAACCTGTCAACAATGAAAAACAAAATTACATTTACTCATCTAACAAGGACAGCATCTTAGTCAAATAAATGGTATCTTTCACATTCAAGCTTACTACCTCAATACACTTCAAGAAATGTCCGCACTGTGATTTGAGTTCTTTAACCTGAAAAGGCATTGCATTTGATAATCAGACCCTGTTGAATGAATGCCAATAGTTTGGAGACAGAAATCATGAAGACCCTTTAGAAATCACCGTGCTAACCTGTTTTGTGGTTTTCGGGACATATGAGCCCACGACAATTAGACCACCTGCCCTTTCTTTGTCTAGCCCCAAATCTTTTGGTAAAATTGGAGGAATCGGGATGATTCCAACACGTGAAGAAACGAAGCTTGCAGCTGTGCGGCATAAGAAACGCTTTCCTTTCATCTCCGCCTGTAACAGATGAAAAGGAAATTACAGAAAAACCAAGGAATGCATCTTCATCAAACACGTCAACGGAAGAATTCAAAGATTGAGCAAGTTACTTTGACCATTCCTGCAGCAAATACTGCCATATCTCGTTCACTAGCTGCATTAACTACACATGTTGAACCCTGTTTATTCCAATGAGAACTACTTATGAGGAGAAAATTTTATTAAAAAAAGGTATAAGAGGTTTGCAATCAGAGACTAGAACACTTAAGACTGATGGGAACTTATGAGATTCCTTACCTTCTTTAAACTGCAAAGACGCTCACAAACAGCATCTGGTCCTCCTTTCCGTAAGAGTTGGATCGAGATTGATACTATGCTGCTTGCAGGAATCCGACCCCTTGTTTTCTCTTCAACCCACTAAAGTATATATTCAAAAGTTCATAGGTAAGTGCATATTGCAATTTGGTATCGTCAGTGGCTCAAAACAACAAATGTCAGTCCTGAAACGGCATAAAGATGAGTACATTGCGGAGATTTGAAGAATTGTAGCCAAAGACTGCATCTTTAGCAAACTCTGTTTCCCCTGCAGGAACAAGGCTGCATATTCCACCATAGGAAAGTTCTCAGAAAAAAAAAGGCAACTAATAAATATATTGTTTGATACACTAAAAGAAGCTATTATTATTACCTCTCACCATCTGCAACGTAATGGATATCATTGATAGTATAGCGACCTCCTTGAAGGAAAAATGGGCATATGATCCATGCATCCATCTCACCAATTACTGAAACAGCAGCATCAGCTTCCTACAGTTTTTGGTAGAAAATCAGATTATATCTCAAGTTAAAAGCTTTGTAATATTCCTTTGACTGCATTAGAGGATTTCAGATCCTTGCCTCAGGAAAATGGCCTCTTAATGTTGAGTCCCCTCTGAGAACTACGGTATAATCAATCTTCTCCACTAACTTTGCTGCTAAATCTATGTTTCTGCAGATCTCCTCCGTGAGAGCACTGGCCTGCTATTTTTTTAAACTATTAGAAGTCAATGTTAAGTACTTCAAAGTAACTTCAAATTTTGGATTAAGTCAGTTGATGAAAATAAAAACTCATTACCTTCTCAGTACTCAGAGCCCTGGAGTTGGTTAAAATGAAAAAGCATGTTGGTCTCTTCGTGAACTGGCTCACCAGTGACTTGATTGTCCTGAAAAAGTAAGTAAATAAAACTTATCAGATCCTTTTCTTGCCGAAGAAAAGATCTCTTGCAACCAATAGAATACTAACCATTCAGTCAAAACCTCAACTTCATGAACGGTTTGTGTTCCAGTTGGGTCATCATCCAACACAACCAAAGTCTTTGGACCATTCTGGTTCAGTTTACGGATATCCTCAGTGGGGTCCATGGGCCACTCTGGTGGAAGAGACTTTAAGGTGTCTTCTTTCTTGAGCACATGAAGCTTTGCATCAACTTTGACTCCTGTGAGCGTCTCATAAACCTGGTGCATGAGAAAGTTGCCATCAAGCCGAAAATCTAGACAGCTAAAATTAAAGGGTTGAGAAAATGAAACTCAATAGTGTCAAGCTATAGCAGTCAGATTAGTGGGAATTCAATGAATTTATAGGAAAAGAGAGAACAGAAGCAAACTAATATTTCACGGACTGCTAATATGATCCAGGTTGCTTATAGTAGATAATATTATTTCCCTTGACCAGTGGAAAAATTTGTTAAGCCATAAAAAGAGCATTGACTTTCTCCTCTGTACCTTGACTACACCAGCATCGTCTTGTCGGCCCCACCCGGCAGCTGATCCTGCTCAAAATTAACATCAAAGGAACTAAAAACATCAATTTTAAGGTGAAGGAAAATGTCTTGGGGAAATGGAAAAGTAAGAAATCCCAGTACAATACCTCATTGATACACCCTAAAGAAACTTCTCTAATAATAACAGTGAAAACAAGAAGATATGAACAAGCGAAGCAGGAAGAGATTATACAAGTGGCACCTGAGAGGAATAGTTGGTAAGCAACAGTAGCAACGTGGAGAGGAACCTTATGGGCCAAGCACTCCCTAGAAACTATACCCTGTAGATGGTTTATAGACAATGAATTGAGAAAGCTGATGTTATGTTAGATCAGGACTAAGGGTAAAAAGTAAAAAGATTAGCCTTACAAGGTCCTTCACAAAGATATCAAGTGCCGAGTATGGTGTATAATCATCATCAAGCATGTGAGGAACCCGATTCTCAAACATCCTACACAAATTACCATATTCATAATATATATCAGGTCTGCTAGAAGATAAAAATTAATCCTGAAGTCAGATGTCAATGCCTCGAATAATAATCAAATCTATCAAAAATTAAATTACTGAAAAAGAAGATAATCACTAACCATGAATCTCCACCGCTGTTTTTAATGACCTCAAACAATACTCTTGTACTAAGACCTAATCGAGTACCAAAAGCCATTGCTTCAGCAGCTGAAGCAATATGAATTCCCGCAAGCAATTGATTGACCATCTTGATACCACTGTTTCATTGAGGGAAGAGAACAAGATGAGCCCCTGAGCCAAAATTGAGGTAGGGAGTGTAAGTGTACCAAATGGTAAAGTTGAATCTTGGATTTACCTTCCAGCTCCACAGCCTCCTTTAATGATGTAAAGCTTCTCGCTCATTGCTGTCAATAGAAAAACAGCAACAAGTTGAATATATCCAAAAATTCAATAACAAAATCAAATAATGCATGGAATGTTCATTACCTGATAGAACTGATCCAGTGCTGTGAAGTGCTTCATCAGGACCAGAAGCCATTATCTGATTCAAATAAACAAGTGAAAAACATATAAACCAAAATCATAGAAGTGTAAGTTCAGTTGAATGGTAGGAGCTTCAAACCGTGAGTGTTCCCTCTGCGGCCCTCTTAACACCCCCTGAAACAGGGGCATCCACCAATTTTAAACTCCTGCCTTCACCTACAGAATTAGCCTAACATCATCATTTAGATAAGTGAATTCTGTATATAAGCTTACATTATGTCACATAAACCATAAATCGAGATGGAATTTTAAGTTCTGATGTTGCAGTTGTTTGCGGGTACAAGAAACAGATTACAGTAAGACAGTGGTGAAGAAGCGCAAAGAAACAAACTCATGGTCATACTTCTATAAGGTAAATTTCAGTTAGAGTTAGAGGTAGATAAAAGAAAATGAAAGAGAAACATTTCACACAGAGACAATCCATAAAGAGAACCTACTTTATGGGACAACTTACCCTGTAACCGCCGCTCAAGCCGAGTTACAAACAAGGGAGAAACTGTTGATGATAGAATTATAGATGCACCAGCAGGAAGTGCTGTGTGTAACCAAAAATAAAGAAGAAAAGGGAGAAGAAGATGAGAAAAATGCAGATACAAAGTCAAGATAATATAATTGCTTAGGGCAACTATTCACCTGAAACTGCACCAGAATCTCCATATAGAACACTTTCCGCTTGCACTTCGTTTGTCACCATGATTACTAGTACATCAGCATCTACAAAAGTGAATATTCCATGGAGTTGTTGACTTCATACTTCATAAAACAGACCCAGTAAGGGATGAACCCCAAAACAAAGCCTATTTTGAATTGGTTAATTGAAAGGGAAAGACTGAAAACTGAGACTTCCATACCCTTTGATGCTTCTGCAGGAGTGTTCCCGATTAAGCCCCCTGCCTCTGAGAACCGGACAAGACTAGGCTTATAAACCTGCAATATTCGAATCTTGTCAAAATCTTGAAGTCCTACAAGAGATCCAACACACAAAATAAGAGAACTTGTGGATAACGTTCTCAAGAAAAGCTCAAAAAATAATAATCTACAAAGTACAAGGAGAGGGAAACTTGGGTGAGTACATCAAATCCAGTGACAGAGAAGTTAGACTTAATCAGATTAGAAGCCATCCCAAATCCCATTGCACCCAGACCGATGAAACCAATATGCTTAACAGTCGCTGAATTTGTAATTATTTGCTCTGCAAGATGCTCAGGATGGTATGGTTCTGAATTGGTGAGATTTGTTATGTCTGCTCCAAATACTTTTTCCCAAATCTGCAGGTAAATCGAGCAGTTAAACCAAGGAATAAATCCCTACAGAAAGTTACATCATGCACATAAAAGTTAGGGAGAAAACAACTATTATAATAACCTTGATGACCGGCAGGTCTCCATCAACCTCATCTTGATGCGAGAATGCTGAAAAAGAAAATGTAAATAGTCAGCAAAGAGAAAGAGCTATCTGGAAATGTCCACTAGATTGTAGGGAGCATTTGTCAAACTTTGTGCAGAGTTTTGATGAGTACCAAGAACAAGTTGTTGATGTGCAACTGCAAACATTGGAAGTGGAAAAGTGTGCATTTTGGCCACATCTATGATGGTCCCCTGAAATCAAAATATACTAGCAATCATCACAAGCACAGAAAATTGGCAAGGAAGGCCAATCATTTTAGACCAGATCGTCCCAGTTCCATGAAAAGCTGATCTTACCACTGACAAGTAATCATTTGCAGGAGAAAAATAACTTACTAAATTCTGAAGAAGGGGATGGAGGAAGTTCTGTTTTGTATGGAGACCTCTTAATATGAGTGGAACATGGTTCTTGAAGACCCTGCATCAGACATCCTCTCTACTTGTTTAAAATTGTATGAACTTCTCTGTATGTATTACTCGGGACACCAAGGAATCATAAGTAGTGGAAGGCTTATATAGTGGTAGAAATTATGGAAAGCTCAATGCTTCAATATACATTCATGACATGGCTAGCTCGTTTTCCTTAATAACTTTTTCTGCTAAATAAATAATCAAGATCCAATAAAAAAACGAGATCCATAAGTTGCAAGACCGAATATTTTAGCCATTCAACTAATTTTAAAAGATGATTATTCTCACCATGAATTTCCAGCAGCATTAGAAATGATGTCATATACTATCCAAGGATGAATGGAGGCTTTACAACCTATAGAAATGGCCTCCATCGAAGCAACCACATGTATCACTTCAAGCAGCTCGTTGACTAACTTGGTTCTACTGCAGGCAGGTTATGTTCTTAATACCATGTTGAATGCATTCAAATCACAATTCTAACAATTCAATAGATATATAAGCATGCTGATCATTATAAAACCAAAAATGAACCTGCCAGCACCAATTTCTCCATCAAAGATGAATAGCTTATCGGAAATTGCTGTTCATAAAAAAATCCAAAAGAGAGTTCTAAGAACCTCATAAAATGAATTTTAAATTTACATTGCAGTAAAAGACAAATATCTAGATAACAACCAGAGAGAATGGGCCGTGCCCTAGAGATCACTTCCAACTTCCCCGAGCAAGTTATCTGAATTCTCAGCAAAAGGCAATAGAAAGAAGAAGATATCAGAAGTTCTTCGACAAGTCCATTATTTCTATATAAATTAGAATAAAACAAAGAGAAAGTACCAAGAGTTTTCCAGCATCTGATGTTTTCTTCGACACATAAGCATCTACCACATATTGAACGTCACCTTCTTCTGCATAGCATAGGCAGAAAATCATCAGATCAAATTCAACATCATCTTCAATAGAAAACTCACCATTAGGATGCTCTTCTATGGATGAAAAACAAAATATTCATATTTTGCCCCCAAATGGAGGCAAATGTATATTGCCTGTGAGACGGCTCTCTAGCTTCTCAATATATGAAGATAAGATAGACGAATGGAGAACAACAACAGCATCCTCGTGCAGTCCTGGATCCATATGCACAAAGAGCGGGTTTAGTTCAATGAATACATTGTTACAACTGATTAGCCATTATTAAATAGATAAATTTATGAGACCTTTACAGGCACCCTCAGGACCAAAAAAAAGGTCATTAATTTGATCAGGATGAGATATTAACACAATCAAAGCTGCAGCCCCTGCGTGCCAAGAATAAAGGCGACAAATGAGTTGCTGAACTGGGTGTCATCTTAAGATAAGAAAAACAAAATATTTTTTCTTTTGGTGTCCTTGCATGTTTACCTTTTGCTGCTTCCATAGGACTGCTGCATTGATCTCCACCTTCTTTCAGAAAATCATCCATCAAACGCCCACCAATCTGCCAAAAGATCATGATAGAAGGAAGTTTACATCAAAAAGTTCTCAAAAACTTTATGGTGAACAATGGATGTTATCCTGAAGCTAAGTAAATTATTGAATTACTATAAGAAATGTTAATCTTTCAATATTAATTCTGTTAAACACTTAGGTTTCTTCTCCTTCAGGTTGATGAACTTGTCATCCTTGCACTTTCAAAGAAGCACAGATTCTGTTTTTCTAATTGATTTTTAAATTGATTTGTCTTCATTTTAAGCACTACTCTGAGCACCAACTTGCTTCCTACTGTCCACTTTACAAAGAAATTCTGAAAATACGAATGCATATCAACTTGTGTAGAATTGGCATCCATAATGAAACTTCATCTCATGGCACCAAAGAAGGCACAGTAATGGTTAAGAATGAGTTTCTAGTATATGCTCAAGCAAACAGCAACACTCAAGATGCTTTCCGTCCTTTTCAAGGAAAAACCGGTATACAAAAAAACCTGGAGCAAAATCATCCCAAGTAAGGACCTGTTGAATACTTGAGAGAACAGATTCCCAAATCACTTGTACTTTAAATATATGTTTCAGTTTTACTGCACCAAAATGAAATGTTCTCTTAAATTCCCAATGTATATAGCAGATTAGAAAGAAAAAAAAACTATTTCTGCCCGTTGACAACAAAATAGACTGCCAAAGTAGATTGCCGTTTTTTGAGATATTCATGATGGCAATACAATGGACTGACTAGCAAGTTATGGGGTCATCCTTTTCAGTCCACAATATCCAGCCATTGCATATTCATATTGGCATAATAGTAAAAATATTACAACACCCGTTTCATCCAGCACATCATGCGCATCATGAAAAAGTTGACCAGCAATAAAAAGCCTTCCCTGCATATCCAGTTAAACCAATACCATCAGGAACCAGAAACAGTGAAACGAATCCTATGAGCTGTGGTCCATTTTGCTTGGCAAAAGGGACAAAGGCACTAAATGTGGTTTTCTTCCATACAGACAGCGGATGTTGTGCCACTGCTATGCTGTTCATAGGGTCCCATACATTATTGCTGGGTCCCCTTCTAAGTTTGCAACAATCAGAAATTTGCTGGGGAGCCCGTTCCTTTCGTTGTTTTTTTTTTGGGAAGCTTTCCTTTTTGACTCAAATAGAACATCAAGACTGCCAAATCAATTTTGCTCGCTCAAGTGATCAGAACTATGGTGTTTTGATTTAGACACTATTAAATATAAGGATGAACAACAGAGATTAGAGATTTTTTTAACACCAAATTTACCCGAAAAAGATCACTTCGTTTTCTCCCCATCAATCATCTGCAAGTGCGGTAAGTCAAAGCATCGAGATTTCTCAAGAAATTTAATAGCTTTTGTGCTATCCTGAAAATGCAGTCCTATCTGAAGAAAACTCCGAGTTTCCCTTCTTCCTTGAATTTCAACTGTATCATCTCAATCACTTTTTTTCACCTTTTTGTAGGGTGGTGGTGCGTCTGGGGTTAGAACTTATAAATACCATCTCAATCACTTCAGCAAGCTAAAACAGAGCTTAAATTGATTGTAGAATTGATTTTCTTTCAGAGACTTGAAGATTAATGAGATGATGACGGTGACGATGATCAGAGAGAAGACACATCGACATCATTCACTTGAATATCCTAATTACGACATTGCACAGACTTCCCCGATTGTGCCAACTAAACAAATCAAAGTAACCTCTTCTTTCTAGGATTTCGTCTCTTCATTGCTCAGATTGTGGACTGAAAAGGATGACCCCATAACTTGAATGAAAGAGAGGGTGACCAACTGGATATGCAGGGAAGGCTTTTTATTGCTGGATATGCAGGGAAGGCTTTTTATTGCTGAACAGTTTTATTCGTTATGATTTAATCTCGTTCAAACTTATATTAATTATAGGGAGTTAAAATTTTAAAAATTTAGACCGTGTGGAGCGGTAAACTTGAATGAAAGAGAGGGTGACCAACTGGAGAAGGGGAAGTTTTAACTTGCACCATCGGCGTCACGATCACGAGCCCATTTCGAATGGTATTGGTAATTTCCTACTTAAATCCAAGCCAACCTAGGAAAATAAGTGAAGCGCACTCTTTTTCGAGTCGATGTTAAGTTGTAAGGAGAAAATTCGAACTTGAACCCAAATAAGGCGCGGATGGATGGAGACCCCAACGTGATAGCTGTCGGCGTGGGGCGTGGGGGTGGGGTTTGTTTTCCTTGATTCAAGGCGACAGAGCCCTACTATTATCGGAAACTTGTCAGAATTTTTGAAAAATTTTTCATTGATAGTATATTTTAAAATTTGGCTATTAAATTATTTATATGAAAATATAATAAATTAAACTCTAAATTTATTAATTACTATAACTTGTACTGCATAGGCCCCTACGGAATTTTATTGGAAGTGTAGGGTCGATGTGGCCAAGTTGCGTATGTGCCGGAAGCGGAGGTAAGGAAACTTCTCATCGCAGGAAAAAAAAAAGATAATTAATTTAATTTTAAAGTGATTGAATAAAGTATTTTTTTTATGTATAATATTTAAATATTATGTATATGCTTTTTTTTTTCATTAGAACTTTTATTGGAAAATTAAATTGCCTTTGCAGGGCCCACAAGATTCGAGCCGGAACATCAAATCAGAGGTATAATCTCAAGGGGAAGCCAAGTTGGATCTTTTCCTAGGTGGGATTTTTGGTTGGAAAACAGTAGGAGCTGGGTGAGATAATTGTATGATTATCTTGTCACTTAAAAGGCAAAATAATAAATAATAGACATATGCTTGAAATCTATTGCCTAAAAAATATTATATTGTTATAATATCACTATATTTTTATTTTATAAATTTTATTCATCTCTATTTCCTTTGTTCTCTCGTATAAAAAATGCTAAAATTTATTCACTTTGACTGAAATTCCAGATTAATTATTCGTAAAATCAGGGAGAATAAACTACTCATTATCGGAAAAAATTTGCAAAGATTTTTCCTTTACGGATAGATGTGCCTGAGTGGAATTTCTAAGTCAAGAGAGAATCAATTTGATGCCTGAGGATTCCTTAAGCATAATTGGGCTTTTCTTTGGGGCCTCGCATTGAAGGCTCTGTCGGGCTGTTCGTAACGCCGCTCCTCGCGCTGCAGCTCCCTGTTTCTCTTCCCGCCTCGTGAATGTCACCGTAACCGTAAGCCCTGGCCGGCGGCCATCCCCATTCCGGCAATGCACTACGTATGACGGGTCATTTGCTGTGTGATTCATTCTCTTGTGCATCTTCTGAGTTCCCTAAAGGGGCAACTGCGTTCACCGAGAACTTATGGACAGCCCACCCGGTTAGCTCGTTCAGGTCTGAATTTTTCCGTTTGCGGTTGTCTACGTTCTACTCTGGGCTTCACAATAGGGAAATGCTCTTTTTCAGAACCAGAGGATGCGCAGAAGACAACTTTTTTCGGACTGAATTTTCATTCATTAGATTCTGCACTAGCTTTACCCGGGCGTGTTTTAAGAAACTGGAGATAAATGCCTTTTGCAAAGATTTTTTTGTACTGATTAGAGGTGGATACTTCTGATGGCTGATGGAGGGACTATAAAGCGACAGAACCTGTGTTCTGATCAAATCACTGTTTCATCTTGAACTGTTTCTACCTCTTTTAAACTTTGCTTTTGTTTGGCTATTATTTTTTCAATTTTCCGTAAGAGTTCCTTAAGAATATACTGCAGATAGGGGATTCACTTCCGACTTTAGAGCTTGAGCAACAGTGCTGGTGCATCGTGAGGACCATGGCCCGTGCTTTGCTTTTGAGGCTGGCTGAAGAAATTGAACTTTCTTCCATTTTCCATGATGCCGTGGCGATTGAGATTTGGAATGGCTACCATTTAGGAACGTCCTCAAATAGACTGATTTGAATGCTGCAACTTCTTGTCCGAGTGTCAGCCTGACTCTTCTTAGAGTGGAAAAAACGAAATATTGTACCTTCGCCATCAAGCTTCCAACGGCCTTTTCTCACTCATCCGCTGCCAAAGTGATCGGCTACTGCATCGTAGCACTCAAACACTTCAAGCTCAAGGGCACCTGCTAGTAGAGCAAACTTGGACAATCTTGCAGTCAGCCTCTGCAGGCCCCACAACATACTGTCTGCACTGTAGTCAGTTCAGTCCATCAAACTAGTTCAGACTACCAGTTTGGACACAGATGGCAGTGAGTTCACTTTCTGTGACTAGGGTATCGGGGCTAAGTCTTGCAATCTGAGACTGTAGATGACTGTAAGAGCTTTGCCCTTCCGATGGATTGACATTATCCGGATCGTCTCATGTCCCCGTCCTACATAAGCGGCTCCACCAGATGTGAGACCTCAGCCCAATCACCCTCTGAGCGCCCAATTAATGCAAGGGAGTCACATGATGTTGCTGAGCTCCATGAGACAGGAAAAAAGGGCACTGATGATGAACAAACATGCCCATTTGAAGGAAGACATGAAAGAACGAATCAGCTGTTTACAGCTTTCAATCCCACAAAAGGATTGTGACTTGACCTGCAAGTGTCATTATATTGTCTAGGATGCATCAGAAGCAAGGCAGTTGATAATTCATTCTTCAATCTGCTACGATAACTAAACCATTCGTTAACTATACCATTCATTATTTTTGGATTCGACAGAGGACAATCTGAGATCTCAAGTCATCTTGATTAACTCATGCTAATCTCTTTTCTTCATAGGAGGGGAAATGTGCTTGTTTTGTACATGCCCAGTGAACGAATACGTCAGAGGGTGATGACGAAGGTCAAAGCGCCCTAATTCTTGGGCACTAGAAAAGCCCACCTTGCTCCATCGTAAAATACATTTTCCTCTGTTAATATTGAAATAAAATTCCATACAAGAAATTTGGTAAGAGAATTTTAAATATAAGAAAGAGTGAGACGCATGTCAAAATCAAAATCTTAAATTAATAAGTGGGATACAAACACTCTTATATTTTAAGTGACATTCTAATTAAGGCCATATTCTCAATTATTTTAAAGAATTACTAAATTGTGCCATTTAAATGGATGGTAATAGCAATTACAAACAGTAAAGAATTTACTCTGTAAGCACATGAAAATTATATCTTCATCAATATTTACTCATATCAAATAAGAAAATAATAATAATCACATTAATGCGATTAACAGTATTATGATAGTACTGCTACTTAATTATCTATTATTAATCATATTTCAGGTGCTGCTAGCTCATGTTACGTAATGGGGGTGGACGGTAATCGAGGAACATCCACAGTGAAAGGGCAGGTGTGGAGCCAAGAATCTCATGATTTCTTAAACAAAATCTCAATCTTCGGATCTTAAGAAATCTCAAATTCCTTGCTGAAACAATGATTTGAGATTAACAATCCCTGTCCCTCCTCCCTCACATTTCTCTTTCCATTAGCTTCAATCCTTTTTCCTTTTCTCAGGCATCCCACACCACAAAGTGAGAGGACCAGCAGGGTGATCTGGACGTTAGACAGCATCTCGCGCAGTGGCCATCCACAGAGAGAGAGGGGAGCGAGAGAGAGATGCAAGATCCGACGAATGAGCTGCCGCCGGCGACCTCTTCTCCCACAGCCTCCTCCATCTCCTCTTCCGATCTCGACACCGAGGTCCCTAATTCAATTCCACCTCAAGATCCGAGCTTTCGATTCCATTTTCTTGATTGCCTTTTGGCTCAGTTATTTTCTTTGATTTTTACTATTTTTTTGGGTAAATTCTGTGAAGTCCACGGGGTCGTTCTTCCATGACCGGAGCACGACCCTTGGAACCTTGATGGGTGTCAGCTTTCCGGCGATCACATTCCGAGCACAGACGCAGCCACGGGACCCCAACCCACAAGCCGTGGCCCCTGTGGGGGGCGGAACCAGTCGGAAGAGCAAGAAGAAGAAGAAGAAGAAGAAGAAGAAGGCCCCTCTCCCTTCCGCAGCCGCCGTTGCGGCGGAGCGCCGGCGGAGGCGGTGGTGGAGGCTCTGCAGGGACGACGGAGGGAGGACCGCCTCGCTGGGGGAGTTCCTCGAGATCGAGCGGAGGTTTGGCGATGGTGCGTTCTACGATGGCGCCCCAGCCGCGGAGCTCCAGGGTCCGGTGGCTGCGCAGCCGAGGAACGGGAGGGTCCTGTTCGCAGATGGGCGGGTTTTGCCACCGCAACCCGGTGATGACGACGAGGGGACGCCTACTTCGTCGGCCCTTTGCCGGTTTCCGGTGTCGCTTACCGGAATCTGCAGTGGCGGTGCAGGATAAGAAAGCGTGGGCTTGGTCTTGGTCGTGATTGTCTGTCGGTACTGGAATTTTTTCCATTTTTAATTTAATTTAAATGGAATAAAAGATGTGTTTATTGATTTGATATTATTCTTCGTGTACTATGTGATTAAATTCGACGCCTTCTCTCGTTATTTAGTGTCTCCCAATGTTAAGTTTTGTGTGGAAAAATGTCTCTATTAAATATATTTTTTTTAATTAAAATGGAGAGAATGTCACCGTTTAAGGGTGACATTTAAACATAAAAAATTGGTGTCT
>CXYZ01004533.1:142270-286543 GCA_900006705.1 Sonneratia caseolaris | reverse complement strand
CCAATAATTTATTAAAAAAATCAATTGTTCCCAACTATTTTTACCTCAACTTTAGGTACTGAAGTTAGAGGGTACATTAACTTGATTGATTTAACTCATTCAAAGCTCGGATTATATAGCAGCAACAAAGCCTCGTCACAAGCACATCTTAAAACTTGAGTGTCTACAATAAATTGATCTAATAGTAATATTTCAATAATTAGAATTCTAAGTATCCCATAATTTTCTCTCGATAATTATGTTAATAGTAGTATTTTTTTAGATGTGGTAGAAGAAAACTTATAGGATACAAATTATTTTCAATATTAAAAGAAGGGCATTGGACATTAAAAAAATAATAATAAAGTTGATTCATTAATGGTACTTGATCCTTGTTTGATCTATAATCGTAAGGAAACTTTGTAGAAGAGCCCTATGCTTATTATTTATTTATAAGATTTGAAGCATATTTTCTTGCATCGTACAATGAGGTGGAATTGTGTAGAATGGGAAAACCTTGCGAATCTGTTATTACCAAGTTTGGCCCGCTCCTTCCATGGTCTTCGCTCGCTCGAATCAATGGCCCAACTTCCAGGAAGCTTCTTCGATTCCGATTTGACGCAATTCCCACCATTCCCAGCCCTCGTACGTAGTAGCCCTCACGCATCCAACCGGCGGCAGTGGCCAAGCACGGGGTGATCCCAATGGCGGTTCCTAACCCACCTCACGGCGAAGAGATCGGCAAGGCGGCTGTGGTTTTTCATGCGCAGCCAAGGAGGAAAGCGACCGGACATAAAGCATGGCTGATCATATCGGATTCGGGAGAGTCTCGCGTTGAGGAGATCGGGAGGCACTCTATCATGCAAAGGACCGGTCTCCCTGCTCGCGACCTTAGAGTTCTCGACCCGGTCCTCTCGTATCCTTCTTCGATTCTCGGAAGAGAGAGAGCGATTGTCGTTAACCTGGAGCATATCAAGGCCATCATCACCGCTAAGGAGGTCCTCATGGTCAATTCTAACAGCCCTCTAGTCTTCCAGTTCGTGAAGGATCTTCAGCACCGTATTTCTAGTTCGAATTTGGCTCCTCAACAGGTAATGCGTGGTTTTCTACTGTGTGTTGTCCTCTTTGGGCTCGAGTCGATGAATTTCCAATTGTTATATGGTCTAAACGAACGGCGAAAAGTTCAATTTCAAACGTACGGGATAGAATGAACAGTTTAGAATCACGGTGGCCAAGTTAAAAGGGGTTGAATCAAGCGATTTGCTTGTTACTTTAGGGAGAGACAAAGTGAGAAATTTCCTCGTAGGATTGGTTGTTTATCTGAGAACTGTCTCGTGATCCAGAAAGTTAGTTTCAGCCTACTCTTGCGTAGAGAAGGTCTAAAACTGAACCCTTTGTTACGGAAGAAACTCAAGAACTGTTTATACTAGACCTGCCTTTCTGCTAATCTAATGTCTGCGTGCCCTTAAATTGGAAAAGTTTTGCTACCAAATTTGCAGGTAAAAGGCGAGCATAGCGGGACGGGAATAGATGTGCCATTAGTTGGAGGTCCTAAGACTTTGCCACTCGAGTTCAGAGCACTTGAAACTTGTCTCGAATCTGCATGCAGGTGCCTCGAGTCTGAGGTAACAAATATTCTTCCTAAACTGCTTACATGGCTCCTGGGCAAAAGGAGATGAACATTTGCAGAATGTCTAAAACAGAGCAGAGTGTTGCCAAAATTCTAAGAACTATTGTGGATCACAAGTGAGCTGAGGCCAACCACCAGCTCCATTAGAGTTTAAACTGCTCTTCGGGAGGGAAAGATCCTCTAATGGTATATATTTCTTTGGAACGGTTCAAATCAATCAATTGATTGTTTGGCAATAGAAAATCATCATTCTTTGTGCATCAGGGAAATTGCATCAAAGTAATCCAGAAGAAAGGATACATTTGGCCTTCGTGGAGCTATACTTCTGACCATTTATCTTTAATATTCACCGTTGAATGTACATAGTTCATATATAAATTCTGATTTCATATTCATAAAAACTGCTGTTCTATAATTCATTATCTCATGTAACATTTTATTTGAATATATCCGATGCAACTTTTTATTGTAATGTTGTCATATCAAAGTTTTGATTGCATTGTCAGTAGACTCAAACCCTTGAGGAAGAGGCCTATCCAGCATTAGATGAACTTACATCCAAGATCAGCACACTCAATCTGGAGCGTGTTAGACAGATAAAGAGTCGACTAGTTGCTCTATCTGGCCGAGTGCAGAAGGTAATTGATTTTGTCCTACTAGAAAGCTCTTGCCAACTGGAAGTAGATTGGTGATTGCCGGGCATTTAGAATTAATATGATGATGCCATTCACTTTTCGATGGTGATCTTCTGCTGGATAAAGACTGCAGTTTCCATAAACAGCACTTCTTCTTCTATTGTTGCAAACTTTAGCTTAATATTGTACTGCAATCTAAACAACTGTATCATACCATGTCCTATGGTTTTTCTGACTTGTACATCTGTTTCTCTTAGGTGAGAGATGAGCTGGAGCATTTGCTTGATGATGATAATGACATGGCTGAAATGTATTTGACTGAAAAGCTTTTGGCTCGTTCACTTGATAGCACATCATCCAAAGGGGAAATTGGCAATACTGAAGCTGAAGCAGATGATAAAAGGTACGTTAAAATCTGAAAAATGGTTATTTGCTCCATTTGCCCTGTTTTCATTTTTCCCTGAACAGTGTAAGAGCTCACTTTTAAGGAGCATCAGGAATGGGATACCACGCATGTTTATAACATCTAAGCACTTATTCCTGTGGGACGATAGAGTCAGCACATGAGAAAAATTGTCTATTGAAAAATTTATCATACGTATCAGCAATTGGGTCAGTCACTTATGGTGGGATTTATCTGAAATTTGAAGAAAGTGAGAAGTTGAATAAGAATAGACTCATGAAGTGATGGATCACGTGACGTTTTTATACGAGCACATAAAAAATGTCTTGGAATATGTAATGCCAACCAGGTGGCAACTCATTTTGCTAGCATTATATGTCGTACCTTGTAAGAACCAATGTTACTGTACCTCACTTCTGTGGGACCTCAGCTGATCTATTACTCGTTGCTGCCAGCATTCATGATTCATTTAACTCGGTTTCCTTTTTTGAATAATAATATCAGGTCTGAAGAATCTGATCAGGAGGAAGAATCTGATGGTGAAATAGTTGGTGACAGCAAGCCCAACATCGAGGAGTTGGAGATGCTTTTAGAAGCCTACTTCGCTCAAATTGACGGCATTCTACAAAAGCTCTCCGATGTAAGTATGCGGAGCTTCCATTTTTCTTTTCTCTATATAATAGATACAGCCGACTTTTCATTGTGCTTTATTAAAGGCCTACGATTTATACTTTGGTCAAAGATGAACGATTACGTGGACGACACGGAGGACTGCATCAACATCATGTTGGATGATAAGCAGAACCAACTGCTGCAGATGGGAGTCATGCTCTCTACTGCAAACATGATCATCAATGCGGGTATTGTGGTCGTCGGGATTTTTGGCATGAATATTACCATAAGCCTCTTCAGTGCCCCTGAGATTAAGTTCTGGGAAACCGCCATTGGCACTATTGGGGGCTGTATTGCCCTGTATATATTGTCGGTCAGTTGGGGTAAGAAGAGAAATCTCTTGGCACTGTAGAAACTCGGGTCTGTCCATTCAGAACATGAATAACTGTTGACCTTTCAGTCAGCCTTACAGAATGACATGAGGAAGAGGAGATATTCAACGGTTGGCTTTTATTGCTTTATTCATGTGACCTCTTTCTTTATGTAATTTTCTAACTCCCGCACAAACAGTGGCTTATTTTTAGCTTCCGCACATACATCAACCCTAGAGCTGACATCTCCCCACTCACTCTGTTCTTTTACTGCATAAATTCTCTCTTATGAGTTTCAGCTTCATATCTCATTAAAGAACAGCTTTGACCAAGTTTTACATCTGAAATATATAAAATTATTGAATCAACATTATTGATGCACGAAAACTGTGATCTGCAGTGTATATTCGTGAAGTTAGATGAGTTCAATACGTTCAAGATCTTAGACACGACAACTACAGTCAGAACCTAATCACGAGCCCTGAAGGACAGTTCACGTTCATGTCTGTTCAGTGAGATGGGTATCGCCTTCTAAATTCACACGGTCAGTGTATTACTGTTCGTTTTGCAACATAAGGTGATTCATTCCTAAAAATCTCATGCATAATATAACCTTTTGTCTGTTTAGAAGGGAAGGTAGACACTACTGCCCATTCTCAGTCACAATTATTTATTGCTTCTCTAAGTTACATATGTTAAAAAATCAATTATGTACAGAGAAATATATTTAGTATGATAATATCTTCTCAACCTACATTAAGAAATTTTAAATTTGGTTTTATCCTATCAGACTCCTTATACTCTTCTTTTTTTTTTAATTCTCTTCTTTATCTCATTTTTTAAGTATACGGATCTCGTATATAATCAAAATATATGTATATATATATAGTATTACTAAATTGAATAGGAAGATAGGCGCACGGCGAGAGGGATGGAGGAGGTGAGGCAATGTTAAGCAGCACAGCAGATTATCAGCTCCGCACACACTACCAACTCCAATGATTGGACAAGAGGATGGACCCCATAATTTCTTTCCACAATATTCTTCTCTTCAATAATCACCTAATTCAGATGAGCATATAAAAATGACAAGATTAAGTTGTTGGGCCTTTTTATTTTAATTATTATTATTTTACTTACAGTTCTGACACCAGAAAACTTGATAGGCCAATCCAGTTCCTCAAAGAATCTACTATCAAAATGTAAAATAAGCATTAACCTTCAACTTGTTTTTTATTCATGTGCCTTCAGTCTGAGACTATCTGGGACAAGAGATATGGAGCTCTCTCAATGGATTAGGTTGGTCTCTCTATCTCTCTTCTTCTTCTTTTTTTTTTTTTTTGCCCCTTTTCAAGATTTAAGAGAAAAGTTATTAAGGGTGGTCTAGAAGATTTACAGGGGGAAGTAGTGCAACAGACAATTTTCTCAACTCCATCTATCCACCGTTTCCTTCATCCTACCATTCTGGTCTGCCTCCGTTGATACGGTTGCTGCAGTCATGTTAGTTCGCATTTGGTCCGCCGGAACTAGAGGGGCAACCAGACGGAGTGAGAAGTCTTGATTGCAGGTTCCAGCATGCCCGAGATGGGATCCAAGTTGAACTGGACGAGTAGTGCCATGGCTCCGTAGAAGGAATCCCATCCAACTACCTGAAATCCGTAGTCTCATCGACAACTTTGATAGGCAGACCGGTACTGAGAAGTAGAGAGACCGACACAGATATATATATATATATATATATGGTCAGTCACAGAGGCAAATGTTTACCATAGGGCTATGAAGAGAGTGAAATCGAATGGCAAGAAAAACCTAATCTCAGTCTAAAAATTTGAAGCAGTTGGTACAGTCGTGAGAGCATCATACTCTTACCCCACCAAAGAATATTATTACTGATGAGCCTTCAAGTTTTGCTACACTTCCTCCATGACATGGACAACTAAACTCGTCCCAGTAGTACACAGTCAGCTCAATTGGAACCAAGTATCAGGCCCGTCTGAGATCTCCATAGGGACATATGGATAAGGTTCACCCCCAGGCTTCTTATATGCCTAGGACATTCGATTTCGGAGCATATCCCGATTCCTCTGGTGTGCACTTTCGGCAATTGTACTGTGTCGTGGCATTGTCCTATCCGTTTTAGTTTTTCGGAAGGAGTTTGGATCGAGTCGAACCTATTATACTGGTTCACATGATACATACTCATACTAGTTGATAAGTACTAGAATAGGCTCGTTCTTTGTCCTCTATTCTCACCTATAATCCTTTCTAGCTAGGCTCAAAGGCATCATTTGTAATTAGAAAAATTGTAAATCAACAAAATCATAATAATATATCAATGACTAGAAGGGGAAAAAATATTATTGAAAGTAATTCTCATATAAAGTACTCTCAGAGAACAACTCATCAAAACCCTAAACAAGGAAAAGGAGAATCAAAAAAACAATACGAGAACATCATCTGAGCAAAAGTAACTGGAGATTACCCTAATTTGCTGCAAATAAAATCACTGAAGCTAAGAACAACAACTCCATTAAGCCACCAAGAGCTCTGATCCCGTGAGCTGTGCTTTTCTCCGGCTTGCTTAGACCTGAATATAATTAACCATAATTAAATGTCTGGGTGAAATGAAATTCGATAATTATGCTGATTAGAGATATCATGCAATTAATCAATGAGACCCTCGATAATAAGCAAGTAAATCAACCCAATGACATAATCCGTCACTAATTATATTAATTTGCAATTAGAAAGGGAAAAAAGTTTAAGTAATTAAAGGAATCCATGAATTTTACCCTTCGCCGGTGCAGAGGCTGGTGGCGAACTAGACGGTGCTCCCGCTGTTAAGAGATTAAATCACAGAATGATATTAGGTTAATAAAAATGATCAAACTGATTAAATCAAAATCATGTTAAACTAACTACACGTGATGTAATGTGATTGTTTTCATAATCCATGGATCGTAATATGCTAGATTCAATTGGATTCTCAGCTGTCACAGATTCACGAAAGTTCCTGATGAGGGTATGCGTGTAATGGATGCTGCACCGACCGTGAAGGGTCTTGCAGATCGAGACGTCGGCGTTGGCCTGGCAAGCCTTGGCGAGCTTCAGGGCGTCGTCCTGCGTGATGTTGAACGTCTTGAGGAGATCGGCGTTGTTGAAGACGGCGCAGACGCACTTCTGATCGTTGGCCACGACATCCCTCAGCGGGATGCAGCAGGTGGCCGGCGGGCTGGAGGCCGACTTCAGGTACGGCTGGCAAGGCAGTATCTTCTGGACGCACGGCATCAGAGTCGAGGAGCCGGAGTCCCCGGCAGTGACCGAGAACGAGACTGAGAGGATCACGAGCAGCGAGAAGGTGATCGTGGACTTGGATGCCATTGGGCTTGCGTGAGATGTTCCAGATTGAAGAGAGTTTTGACTGTAAGGGTGAGATGAAAGGGCTTCTAGGGTTCATACGTACATACATATATGTGTGTGTGTGTGTGTGATTCGTATTTTGTTGCTTGGATCTCGGGCTATTTAAAAGGAAAATATTTCTTTTTATCACGAGAATAAACCTTTCAAAATTTAATTAAAATTTGCCCTTTTTTTTTGCTAACTTTATCACTATACATCTATACCATACCTTGCATGAAATTAGTGTCATAGTCATAAGAAATTTTTACGAAATGATTCGATCATTGGATTATATAATTTTCTATTTGATATATAAATCATGGTACGAGTAGCGGGGCCGTCACGAGATGGACGCGTAGATTAACTAGGCTAAATGAGAATGCATAAATAAGAGTTATTTGATTAAACTAAATGAAAGAATTTCTGAAACTTTCATGTTTTCCTCACTACATTAGCCTAATTAGGGTTGGTTCGCTTTTTGAAAGGGTTAATTCTCACATTCCGTCACTAATTTTCTTTTCCATTTCTAGATTTAACTTTTGATAAAACAGTGTAAAAGTATACTTACTTATTAAGTTAGAAATTTGGGTATTAAATGGAAAAGGGAAATTAACATGCATAGAGTAGAGTAATTTTACATATTCTTCATTACTAAGACTAGGATTTGAGTTTTATTAGTGAAGAAAGTCGATGATAATGAGAGTTTTATAGCGTAGTTAATCAACTGTACTCGAATTTAAACTAATTAAAACGCAATAACTTCCTCATGCAAAAAATGATAAGCGGATAACAAAAGGAGTTTATACATGGTAAAGAATCATAATCACAAATTAAAATCTTGAATAAAAAAGGAAATTATGAACATATACTGATAAGTACAAAAAGAACTCCTGGACCACAATGTGTCATGGCCAACAAATCCTTTTTTTTTGGGGGGGGGTGGGAAATATCTGTCCCCATACACGTAAACATATTTTAAGAAAATATAAAATTGAGAAATTCCTGATGAGCAAGCATGCCTTACTTAATACTGGATTTAATTTTTCCTTCCTTTGGTGTCAATCACGAGGGTATCAGAGAGATACAGATTATCTATAAATTCATTCGAAATCGTAGCGTAATCCTTCAAATTATCGAAAAAATGAGAGTAATTATATCAGATATTTTTTTCTTTTTTGTATTCTTCTTGGATTTCTTAACACATACGTAGCTTGGTAGATTTACATTGGTAACAAATGAGGTAATCGTTATCTTTAGGATCCTCGTACATCATAATACTAAGATATTGTTTATGGATACTACGATGTTGTATATTTCTTATGCCACTCAATTTGATAAAGTTGAACTTATGCGATTTTGGGTTTTGGCCAATCGCATTCATGTTCGCGGTGCGATGCAATTCATCTTCTTCCTTTATAGAATCTCCAATCCTCCTACATTGATCACTGGGGTTGAGGATAGAGATCATTTGTAGATTTAAATTTTAATTCGTGGACACCCAGTGAGATTACATCACGTGAAATTATAAGCCAAAGATTTCTTAAGCATTGGGAATTATTGATCCAGTGTCGGATTGAGATCTTCGAGTTCACGGGGCAGTCGGGAATCGAGTTGAGCCGAGATGAGCTGTCACTTGGTGCAGATAACAGCAAGAAGCACAGCAGCGCTTCCTGGGGAAACCAAGAAAAGCCAATGGACATGTCGAAAGAAAGTAGAGGGCAGCGCAGCAGATCTTTTGATCTTCCTGTTGTCAGTTTAGGTGAAGCCGAACTTCTTTCTCTTGTCCTTCCTGACCTCCTCACTCTTCCTATAATTGTTATCCGCCAATTTTACCGTAGACTGCATGGGTATGCAAAAATTCCAAGTCTTTCGCTCGTTCGAAAGTTCTTATATGACATCTCTTGAGCAAACAGGACCCGAGCAAGGTCGGGTAGCCCCAGAGGACGATGACTTGCTGGGGATCACCTGGAACGACAGTAAAGCTTAGTCGGCCAGACACAGATAAAAGTCTCAAGAGCCTCCTGTCGACATGGAAATGAACATGACCAAGGATGCATAACAGCCGGGTAATATTATTCGCTATGCCAGTGGATGGAAAATGGAAGTTTCTCGTTTTGATGCATGGCAGTGAAAATGATCGACAGACTTGAGTTCAAAAACCTATCCTACAGTGTCGGTAAGAAGCGGACGAAAGATGGAGTCTGGATCCAAGAGACCAACCTTCTGAACAACATCCCAGACAGTCGATAAGGGACCAAGCTTACAGTGATCATGGGGTTCAGCCAGTTAGAAGGGTCCCTCAGGATCGTTGGAGAGCCGGGTAGTCTGACTCTAAACCTCTTACCAGTCGTCAAAGTGTCACTCAACACGGTCTTATTTTCTGACTTTGTGATCAGAAAAAATATGGGAAACACAAAAGTTACGCCCTTTCGCCAGAACCAGATGACTTCATCCAATGTTGATCAGCTTTTCTTACGAAGGAATTCCATGAACAATAATATACTTTACGGGTGATTTAATTGGTTACTATAAGCTAAACGAAGATGTTGGTCGCCATGTGCTATGCAAGGTGACCAGCTTATCGCCTTTGATACGTAGGTAAGATATCCTGCTCCAATTTCCAGGAATGAGGTGAAGTGGGCATATACATAGTAGGCAACTATATCACCTGTTACTTTTGAATGGATTGTTCTCAATTAAAATGCGTTTAAATATAAAAAAAATAAAGATTTTCTTGGTAGAACTTTTGATGATTGCTCTTTTTATTGGATCCCAAGGGAGAATAACAGATTAGCTCATGGTCCCTGTTATACTGCTAGGAGAACTGATTCCTGTGAACTGCAGTTTTTGGAGGGAGCCTCGTTGCTCTCTCCAACAAGTCAATAGAATGATGTTTATTTGCTGATAAAAAAAATCTTGATTTTCTGTTATCCCACATATCCCCAGTTAAATTGATAGAATATTCATGCATTGCGTAAAGCGCTGCTGGCTTTTCAAAGACAAAGGGATGACAACACCCTTTATCGTTTACTGTGGGGATGTCATCATGATTTGCCCACAAATGAAGCATACAATGATGAGAAATAGGGCCAGACTCGAACCAATTTTGGGCTACCAAATCATCCAACTTGACAAGTGGTTGAGGGAGAATCTTGATCCCAATATAATGATTCATAGATATGGTACGATTCTGAATTAAAGAACGAAATTTTTATGCCAAATAAAATGATGAGAAAGGGAACAAAAGTTAAACTTATTATTCCACACTTTGATTGAAGCACTAACATTTTACAGCAACTAGGCTTCAGTACCATGCTGAAAATACTTCCAATTGCTCACATCGCAAAAAGTTTCTTCATTGAACATAACAAATATAAGAACAAAAAACAAAAATTTCAGCTTGGCACGATATTCCCGAGGCGAAAAACCGTTACAATATGATCTCTGCTAACAGCAAATGCGAGGAACTGATATATGCTCGATAAGAGTCTGCAAGATCTGTCAGTCATCTGACACTTTGCTGATGCTGCTTTCCGGAGATTTCTTGCTGGTGAGATATGGAGTTGTGCTCATTACCCTGTAATACATTGAAGCTTTTATTTTTAAGCTCGAGCTAAGATTTCCGCAAACCTGCATCTATATGTTTGTCACTGTGCCAGTAATACAGATTAAATCCTTGGATCATTTACTAACCGTTCCTTGCGCTTCTCCAAAAACCGGGCCAAGGAGGCCTTCCGAGCTTGAGGCAGGGCGACTATTAGGGAAAACACAATTAGACTGCCAGTTGGTATTTCATGAATGCAACTGAGGAAATGCAGCAATTCTCATACCTGTCGAAAATAAAGGTGTGGAAGGAGATCCTAGAAAATGGATATCCTTTGGAGGTTCTTGCCGGGCAATGACTGGAGACTTGAGGGGCCCCACGGACTTCACTGTGGCTAAATCCAACTTGCAGATCTGCTTTCCTTCTGATGCTGAAACAGCACTGGAGCCAACTGTAGCAGCCCCAGGAATGGCGCAAAAAGCTGGCGATTGAGCTCTGTTTCCATTTGATCCTTCATCTGTTACATGCTTCTTGAAGGGCCCTGAGACTTCACTTGCGGGAAAACTCTTATGTTGAGCTCCGGGTGCCCCGTTCCTGGCCAATAGCATGATAGCTTGAGCCTGAAATCAGACAATAAAAGATGAGATAAAACTGACTGCTTGACCAGGCAGCTGAGATGGAAAATGGAGGGGTTGAATGGAATGAAAACCTTCTCAGGCGATACATCATCAAACACGTTAACCGAACCAGCATAAAAGATGGTCAACTGGGCAGGACTCCCTTGATGTTGTTTACAGCCACTCCTGCATAAGCAAATTCTCAAATTTAGGGTACTTGAAGGATGGAAATCTATACCAAGCAGCATTAGGCTCTACTTTATTAAGGGAAACTGGCAAAATCTTGTAGAGCAAAATTTGACCTACCTGATATCAGTGTAACCAATAACAGAACCAGTAGTTGGAAGAACAGAAACTGGAGGCTGGACTGGAGCTCTTGCAAACTGTTGTGGACTTATTGAGACAGGGGAAATATGTGAACGAACAACAGGAGGGCACACTGCAACCGTGATGGATTGGTTTGGTTGGTTAGCGTATGGAAACATCCTTGTCTCATGGGACTGGCTGTTTGAATGAGTGCTGCAGCGCTCCAAAGGGTAGGGTGATATTGGGCAGTGAGACTCTGCTGCCTTGTCGATTACAATGACCTTCTGCTGGACAGAGAACTTGACGTTCAATCATTGGTGAACCAACAAACATTCACACAGAACCCCTCAACCTCTGGATCAAACAGAACAAGTCGAGGCATTACTTCAAAGGAAAGCTAACCTGGGCTCCATTAGCATTGGACTTCTGATTCAAATCCAACTGGTCATGTATATTCTTCCTCTGCCTGTCTTCCTCCGAGGCCCTGAAGGACAAGTACTGAGTAGGACCTGAGATCTTGTTTGAAAACGACCACTGCATCCTTGATTCTCTAACCAGCACTGCAAAATTTGAAGAAAATGGAAAATATGAAACCCTCCATAGCATATAAATACCCGCCTGATGATACAGGACCACAGATTCGAACCTTGTATTCTATTATTCACAAAATGTTTGGGTCTTGAGTTCAATAAACCGACGGCAGAATCCTTAACTGTAGATCAAATTCAGTAATACTTTCTATGTAGTGGATGCAAAATATAAGGCATGTCATCATCGTCAAAAACTTAAATAATGACCAGAAATGTGCATCTGATTGATAACTGCTGCGTAAATTATATATTACTCGCACAACCATGCCTCTAGTCATAAAGCATCCAAAGTTCATAATAGCTTTGTTATTATATTGAGAAAAGAAATAAAGAAAGGGACCCCCTCACAACCCATAAAAATTTAAATAACTAAAAAACGGGGTTTCGGTTCCCACAGCAATAATTCATGAGAAGAAGATACAGCGCAAGAAATAGTTTCCTTCTCATTCATATGGGAAACGTTTCTTTAATGAAAAGTAATAACATAATGCTTGGAGTAAATGCAAGACACATCTCTCAAATCATAAAATGTGCTTGTGATCAGAGAACAATATTCAAATAGAATGGACAGCTAGAACAGATCAGGATATAAATAATGCCGCAGGATGCTTTTTCTTTTGCTGTCTTTTCCGGGTGCTGTGAATATCTTGTGGTCGACACTGTGATGCCAGGACAGAGACACAAACGTTAAGATGGAGCACATTTATGATAGCAAACCGCTGTTTCGTCTCCCCACATCAGTTTCCCGGAAAATACCTTGTGAAAAAAATGAGAAGTTGGAGCTTCTCTTGCAGCATCACCGCAATCAGTATGAAACTCGGTTCTTAAGATGTAAATTAGTCAAGAAGATGAAAACCTTAAGGAACCCGAAACTAAAGACAGCTCATGTCTGTAGACCAATCATTGTATTAATTCAAACAGCCGCACACATGCAGAACAGGAAAGAAACCTAACCAAAAGGGTTTCTTTTTTGGCTTTCTAATTTCTAGTCTAACTAAAGAGAAACAAATGGCCTAAATGAGAGATTCTTTGCTTTCCTTAGTATGCACAACTTGGTATTTGGAATCTCGAGGGCGCCAACTAAACAAGGCTCAAACTCAGTCTGCAAGAGATGTCGAACCCCTGGACCGATCCAGTGAAGCATGGGTACTTACTTTAAGCACAACCTACTCTCCCAGCATGAGTGTGGGACAGATCCATTTGACTGACGAGAGACCAACAGGTGAACAAACCCTCGTTTTATCCAATATGTCCACACTGTGAAGAATGTTAGTTCTGGGCTCCATCATATGACATTGGATATGAATGACGCTGGACCAATCATTCATATTCAGAACATAGACAGCTCAAAATGAAAACTACATTTTCAATAGTGTCATCAGAATTTTAATTAAAAAAAGGAAGTTGCATAAATTCCTTCCTCAACAAACATGTCTGGCTTATCCTTAAAATGTGAATGCACAACTGAGAGACATTTTTTTTTTCTTATGGTACATGATGTCACATTCCATCGTCCAGCAATGCATGCATGATAAGAGCGCTCAACCTGAAGAGTTAAAAAAATAAAATAAACCAAAATTTAAACAACTTTGAGGCCCTCAAACGTTTCTCTGTGGAGATGGTAAGAAGTTTATCCGCCCATCATTTATCTACCCGATCGAATGTCCTGCCAAGAACTTGTTCGAATAAATTTCCAGTCAAAATGAAAAAAATTATGGGAAAATTTTGTAATCGTGGCTCAGTGTCTCAAGGAATGCATTCTTGCAAACACTTGCTAAATACTAAAATTTTCATGTGATTTTGAAACTTGTACCAATTTTTTAGCTGGAAGAATAACGTGAAAAGGACAAGGCAGCTGATTTCGACTCAGGAACAAGAAAGCTAACGAAGGTCCACGCTCTTTCAGAGTTTTCATGGAAAATAGAAACAAGAAAACTGAAAATTTTAGAAAAGAAACAGTTGGAACTCCTTTTTTCCTCTGGGTTTACTAGGCAAGAGAATGGCATTCGAAACAGAATATTCAGAACAGAGCAACGGAGGATCTGAAATTTGGCAAGGCAAATTAAAGAATGAAGAAGTGCCTAGCGGGAAGGATCAATCGTTAAACAGTTCATACTTAGTTTGGCAATTCAGAGTTACTGCAGTACCCAAATCTAGAGAGAGAGAGAGAGAGAAGAAGAAGAAACAGACTGCCGTACCAGATTCAACTGTGACATCAGTATTCTCTTCCTTCACACTAAGCAAACCCAGAAAGTCTCTCTCCATCTACGGAAACCCAGGATGGAAAACACCTCGAAATGCTCGGAATTTGTCGGAATCTTCGGCTAAAAAAAATGAAACAAGGAAGAATCTCTGTTTCAGCAGACCCAGACAGAACAAGGTGGAAGTGCAGGAGCTCTCCAGGACCACGAATTCCGGCTCCAGCTCGACTCTGTCACCATGGAAAAGCACAACGGAGGAGGAGAAGAAGTGGACTGACTACTTACGTTTTGATGCCTATCACATAGAGACAAAAGGGTAGCAGAAAACAGAGCAAGGGGGAGGAGGCGGAGGTGCAGTTACGGCCGTCCGATTTGCCGACTGTGTACAGATCTAGGATTGACCGGCTGCTCCCCGTCGCCAACCGCGTGGACCATCAAAGTTCATGAACAGCGAGCGAGACCAGAGACGACGACAGCGCGCACACGTGGCACGTGGCATAATTTTTTGGCCCCTAATGAAGAGTCACGTGAAAGACATTCCCCCCACCCGAAAGGGGAAAAATTGTAATCAATTAATCCTCTAATTCACAAAATAGATCTCAAAATATGTTAATATGTAACCCATAATGTGTATCAAATTATCAATAGTGAGTAGCAGTAGCATGTAACGTCAACTTTTAACGGTATGGTAAATTTTTAAGATTTTTCTTTTACTGCAGGTGATAAGCGGCTTTACTTTTCTGATCCCAATATGTTCTAAACCTAATAATTGCCTTATTGTGAAGAATATGCACTATGAAAATTCAATTAACCCATTCCGGAAATGTCCAATTCGGGCTGAAAGATATCTATCACCAAACAAATAATTGATATATATATATATATATCTATATTTAAAAAATTGTCCAGCATCGCAAGAAAATGACCCATTCCGAATCCCTTTCAAGACGAAGGCGTACAAGATGAGATGAGCCTTACAACGCTTGGGCCCAATGGGCCACCTAAATGGGCCGAGTTATACTATACTGGTCGGCCCACTCTGCTAGCAAATCATGCAGCGACAAATCCAATGACCAATCTGTCCATAATCACTATCATCATCACCATTAGAGATATGTTTAATGGGCAGTCCGTGCCGGTTTTACAATGGTTATGCGCTGGTTGTCGAATAGTTTTGGATCGGTTGGTTCAACAAGAAAATGTATTAGATCAATTTTGGTTCAACAGACCTATTTTTTAAACTTAATATCGTAATCACCCTTGAATCCAATAATAACTTGAGTTTAATGGGTTGTTTCCGAGTCAAACCGATCCATTTAACATCTCTAATCATTATCATCATCTTCTTCTTCTTCTTAGGGTTCTTCGAGAATTGATCAGGTGGCTACTTAAAGACATAAAGGGGAGAAAAATATAAAGATTTCGGTCAATGTAAACTTTGTTGAATGAATGAAATATGTATAAAATAATAGTATTATTTTAATATATAAATAACAATAATAATAAACCAATAGCCTCCCCAAGTTTACTCTTTTTCCCCCTATTTTCATGTTAGGCAGGACTGCACAAGTAAGGAAAATTCCCACCCGCTTGAGTTTTCAAACCTTTGCACTCTCGATTCAAAGCCCAAATCAAAAGAAAAAGAAAAAAAAAAGGGAGAGAACTTTGCTGCCAATTTCTATTCCCCTGATTTTTCTTAATGAGAGGCAATAGGTGGCATTTGGTACCTGTCCAAAGTCGAGTCATCGTCTCTGTATTGTCAAATTTTCTTCCATTTATAACCTTTAATTTTAAAATTAAATTCATATATTAAAATAGGTATTAAATTAAATTAACCAAGTTAGAATGATTGCTCATCTATTATTATTATTTTTGTCTCAAGATTATCTTCACAAGAATTCCGCCTATGCGACGCGTGGATTCTTTTGTATACAATGAAAAGGGTAGAGGTTTTTTTTTGGGTGTACTAAATTCTTCATTAAATTCAAGCTTTCAAGATTTTTTTATTTTTGGTTTTCTTTTATCTTTTTTGTAATTTTAATTTTCGTTATTGCTTAACCCCCAGAGACCAAGAGGCGAAATCCACTCGTAAGCCTTGACAAATCATCTTCTCTTCCTCGCTGCTTCAACCCATTCTCTCTTTGGTTGCGCCCAGTCAAGCTTCAAAGATAGGCAGCCTGTGGAGCTCCCAACATTAACTAATCTACCTCCCTGTCTCTTTCTCTCGCATTCTACGGGCCCGTCGCAGTCTCACACTGCTTCAACCTGAGCTTTCATGGTGCAGCAGCGGGAGCAGCCGCAACAGCTCAGCCTCTTCCGTGCGGTTTTCGCGCCAACAATTTAGCCGCCGGAGGAATCAGAGAGGATGGTCTTCAAGGGAAGGTTTTTCTCGTCCAAGAAATCGGACACGTCGAGCCCAGATGGATCCAGCAGCCCCCGATCCTTCGGGTCGAGCTCCCCCATCCGATCCGACAAGAAGAAGGGAAAATCCACCTCCAAGGACGACAACCCTTCCCCGCCCCGCCAAGCTCTAGCCAAGGGCGGCCATTCCAATAAGAAGGAGCCGCTGATCAAGGGCAAAGAGACTGAGAAGCCTAGGAAGCCAGTAACTGACTCGCCTGATGACAAGGAGACAGCTTCTGCTGTTTCCCCAATACTGGCATCGTCACTTGGTCTGAATAGGATCAAGACTAGGTCGGGCCCCCTGCCTCAAGAGAGCTTTTATGGGTTTCGGGGTGAGAAAGGATCGGGTTTGGGGGCAAGCAATCTCTCGAGGAGCAGCTGTGGGAACAATGGAGGGGATAGGAGCTTGGGGTCTTCAGGTTCGGGTGCTGGGTCGGGGAATTGGGGGTCGAAGAAGGGGGGTGGGCCGAGCCAGAGCAGGATGGGGATTATGAATGAGAATCTTGGGAACGGTTTGGGGAAATTGGCGGACAACGGGAGCAATTCCAGTGGCGTGTCCCCGGGGAGCATCCCCTCACGGGACCGGAGCCCTAATTCGCTGCTGCCCTCGGGATTGCAAAATGGGGAATTATCTTCTAGACCGGGTACATACCTTTTTCCTGAAGTAAATTTTAATAATTTTCTGTGGGGTTGGTTTGTACACCGTGCTACTGCAGCATTTGTTATGCCAATGCAGAAAATGCTATGCTTCCTGAAAGCAAGGACTAGGATTACAAAGTTGGAAGTGCTTGAATTGATTGCTTGGTATTTGAGTATTTGCTGTTGGGTGAAATGTTATTGCTAGTTTGAGCATTTAGTGGGTTGCTGAACTTGGGTAATTCATAGATTCTGAATTGCTGGACTTCATTTTTCAGTGAATCAGCTGTACTGATGTCTTACTTCTTACTGGTTGATGGTCAGGTAGGTCCCTAAGAAGAGCCTACAGGACTCTTTCAGGTTCTCACAGCCTGCTAGGTCTAATGTATCACAATCTGTTGTCCTATGAGGCTTTTTTTGACGTTTTTTAATGACACACATTAAATTAGGCAATCTGTGACTCAAAGCATTACCATTTCTTTAGGTGTAACTGCAGTAATTGTACGGAAAGAGTACAATGACATTGACCTTGTCAGGATTTAGCATGGAATCAGTGAGACACATCCTTGCTCAATTACTGCTTGGTTTACCACTCACTTAAGAGAAACGTTGATACCTATCTAAAACTTTTATGTATTCAACCCTTCCCCTCTAAGACGGAGTTTATTTTCAGGCAAAAGTTATGTTTTTTGGTCTCTCATTCAGATTCAAAGTATCTTTTCTGAACATGTCACTGATTATAATATAATTATCTCTGATGTTCACATCATCAATCACTGATTGAGCGAGGATTGAGTAAGATCAAGTTGTCTATTTAGTTGAGAAATCATGGGCATTTATATTTCCACTTCTGAAGATGAGGTAAAATTTTCTTGATAGAATTGGAATGGGATAAGCTAGTGCTGCTGCCAGAAGCATTTTCCATGGCCTGCCAAAGAAAAAGTTTGGGTTTGCAGGTTTTCTGAGGAGGAATGTGAATGATGCTGGGGCTTATTCAAGTACCTTAAGTTCTAGAAAACTGGTTCATTTGTTTTTTGTTAGCAACAAACTACTATTATGGTTGACTTCACCCATGCTGATTTTCTTCATGTCTGTGGTTGTTGACTCTGGACCTAGTGACTGCTTTTGAATCTCATTTGAGCTGTTTTTTTATGCAATCTGGAGCGTACTTTTTGAAGAAGTGCTGGTTTAGCTGAGGAAAGGAGTTCTAATTGTTAAACCTGGACTTCAAATTTCTTATAACTATATGATTAAATAGACAGGAATTTAAGTAAGCTATGATTCCATCAATGTTTCCATTGTTACTTTAATTTCTAAGTTTATAAGCTTCTCATAGCAAAGCTTCTGTTGCCTTTATTGTTATCTTTTTCCCCCTTTCTTGATAAAGTAATTTTGATGTCCTAAATTTCTTTCATCTGTTTCTTAAAATATCTGTATTAGGCTGTCTGGATTCATCGTGGAATGAAAGTGCAGGTGTGAAAAGTTCAGACATTTCTACCCCAGAGGTACTTCTTTTTTTCTTTTTGAAGCAGTATCGCTGAGCTCCTCTTTTGAATGCAAGGGGATGATGATTATCTTGGTTTATCAACTGAAAAGCTCTTGATTTTTATTTTAATAACTATAGGAATCAGAATCTCCACGATTTCAAGCCATTCTTCGTGTGACAAGTGCACCAAAGAAAAGGTTTCCTGCTGATGTCAAGAGCTTCTCCCATGAGCTGAACTCTAAAGGTGTACGGCCCTTCCCATTTTGGAAACCTCGAGGCTTGAACAATCTTGAGGTACTAAGGATTGCTAATCCTCTCTCAATTTAATCTTTCATGTGCCAGTCTGATGAAAATCTAAAGAGCATTGTTTTTCCCCAGGAAGTTCTGGTCGTCATAAGAGCGAAATTTGACAAAGCCAAGGAAGAAGTGAACTCTGATCTTGCTATCTTTGCTGCTGATTTGGTTGGAATTCTTGAGAAGAATTCAGAAAGTCACCCTGAGTGGCAAGAAACCATCGAAGATCTTTTGGTCTTAGCTCGGAGCTGTGCTATGATGTCACCTGGAGAGTTCTGGCTCCAGTGTGAAGGCATGGTTCAGGACCTGGATGATCGGCGTCAGGAGCTTCAAATGGGAATCCTAAAGCAGCTCCACACAAGGATGCTTTTTATATTGACAAGGTGTACTAGGTTATTGCAGTTCCACAAGGAAAGTGGATTAGCAGAAGATGAGCAGTTCTTGCATCTCCGCCAGTCCCATGTGCTTCACTCCGCTGACAAGTGGATCCCAACAGGGCCTGGAAGAGGGGACGTCAAGAGCTTCAGTGCTGCCCCAAAGGCATTTAAAGCTGCTGTGGCAGCTTCATCCAAGAAATCTTATAGTCAAGAGCAACGTGGATATTTGCTTTCTCCTTCTGTTCTTCCTCCTACTGATAACAATTTAAAGAGCGTGGAATCTCCTGGAGCCAGGAACAGGATGTCCTCGTGGAAGAAATTTCCTTCTCCTGGTGGCAAAAGTGCAAAAGAACTTCCTCCTGCAGAAGAGATGGCTGAAGCCAAGCTTGAACCTGTGAAATCAGTAGCGAACAAGAGAGTTACTTCTGATGATGATATTGTAATTTCCTCTAAGCCGATAGAACATCCTCCTACAGGAGATTCTCAGGATGATTTTTTGAAGCACCAGCACAAGGTCTCTTGGGGTTACTGGAAAGACCAGCAAAATGTTTCTGAGGAAAGCTCAATAATTTGTCGCATTTGTGAGGAGGAGGTTGCGACCTCCAATGTGGAGGACCACTCCCGAATTTGTGCTGTGGCTGATCGGTGTGATCAGAAGGGTTTGAGCGTAAATGAGCGGCTTGTAAGAATTGCTGAGACTCTTGAGAAGATGATGGAGTTATCTCAAAAGGATATACACCATGTGGGTAGTCCAGATGTTGCCAAAGTATCTAACTCAATTGTCACTGAGGAGTTGGATGTTCTCTCTCCAAAGTTCAGCGACTGGTCTAGAAGAGGTTCCGAGGACATGCTTGACTGTTTCCCAGAAGTTGATAACCCGGCCATAATGGAGGATATGAAAGGCTTACCTTCCATGTCTTGCAAGACTCGTTTTGGGCTCAAGTCTGATCAGAGAATGGCTGCTTCATCTGCTGGGAGTATGACTCCAAAGTCTCCAATATTGACTCCAAAAACAAGTCAAATAGACTTGGTCGTAGCAGGGAAGGGTGCTTATTCTGAGAATGAAGACATTCCACAGGTTTTCTCTTCTCCATTTATGTTGTTGCATTATGATATTTAATTCCCAGTACACTTTCTAAATTTGAACCATGCACTACTCCATCTTTAAGACACAATAAGATGAAGAATCTTTGATGCAGATGAGTGAACTTGCTGAAATTGCTCGATGTGTTGCAAATACGCTGTTAGAGGATGACACATCCACACAATATCTACTCTCTTGCCTCGAAGTTCTGAGGGTTGTCATTGATCGACGGAAGTTTGATGCGCTTACAGTAGAGACATTCGGTGCACGTATTGAGAAGTTGATTCGGTGATTACTCTTCTTCCTATTCTTCTGAACCATAAAATGTAGAAATCAATAATATTTCTGATCATGTGAAACCGTTTATGTGCCAATAATGAACTAAGAGGCATGTTGCATCGTTGGATTGCATGCAGGAGAAAAATATAGGAATTTTAAGGCTGAAAATTGTTTCTTGAAACATGTGTTGAATTTTTTAAAATATGATTTTTTCTGCCAGAGAAGAACATGGCAACAAATAGTTGAGAGGAGTCAGCTTTTCAAAGTTTTGTTTAATAATCTTATGAAGCATATATTGTGATCTAGTGCCTCATATAAATATGATGAGGTTATATTCTTCAGGGAGAAGTTTTTGCAGCTCTGTGAGATGGTAGAAGATGAAAAAGTTGATATCAGCAGTACTGTGATCGATGAAGATGCTCCATTGGAGGATGATGTCATTCGTAGCTTAAGGACAAGTCCCATACATCCTTCCAGAGACCGGACCACAATAGATGACTTTGAAATAATTAAGCCAATAAGCCGTGGTGCCTTTGGCCGTGTTTTCTTGGCCAAGAAGCGAACTACTGGAGACCTCTTCGCAATAAAGGTGAGCATATTATGTTTTCCCCCCCTGTTTATTGTGTTTTCTATGAGTGAACCATGACAGGCTTTGATCTTCTTGGTTACTTTTGACTATATCTTGTTGTATGCAACAGGTTCTTAAGAAGGCAGATATGATCAGGAAAAATGCTGTCGAAAGTATTTTGGCAGAACGTGATATTTTGATCTCAGTCCGGAACCCTTTTGTGGTGAGCTGGGCTAGGTGTGTTAGCATTTTATTATGTTTTCAAAATTCTCTCATTCAATAACTTGCGACTTCAATTTCATCAGGTTCGTTTCTTCTATTCTTTCACTTGTCGAGAGAACTTGTATCTTGTCATGGAGTATTTAAATGGAGGAGACTTGTATTCTTTGTTGAGAAATTTGGGATGCCTGGATGAAGATGTTACCCGTGTATATATAGCAGAAGTTGTAAGTGTTGTACTTTCTGAGTTTTTTTATAGTAGAACTGAATACCGACAAATCTTAAATATTTGATGATTTTCTCACAGGTGCTTGCTCTCGAGTACTTGCATTCACTTCAAATAGTTCATCGTGATTTGAAGCCCGATAATCTCTTGATTGCACATGATGGCCATATCAAGGTTCCTTTGAAGTTTCTTATTTAGTATATCAGTATTAATGTAATTTCTTTCTTTTAGGCACCCTTGAGATTTGCACAGTTTGTAGCCACGAAAAGATCAGTTGATTTGGTGAGTTGCTTTTTAGGAAACTGAAAAGGATGGTCTAAATGTGGGTTTTCAAGAGTTTTCAAGAGTTGGAATACTCAACAGTGCACGTCATTATTCCTTTGAGGACTAATTATTAGAAATATATTTTTCCACAAAGATATAAAAGTACGTTCGGAGATAGTTATACAGATCTGAGTCATTATGCAAGTCGCATGTTTTTGTTCTTTGGAAGTGATTATTAGTCAGCTGTTACCTTCGCGAGAGATTCCCTTCTAGTAATAGTTATGGCTACTCCCACCTTTTAACTGCTGCATAATATTTTGAGACTGGTGGGACATAGTTGATGGGAATTTTGTTCTACTTTATTTGCAGTTGACAGATTTTGGGCTGTCCAAAGTTGGTCTCATAGACAGCACAGATGACTTATCGGGTCCAGTGGTCAGCGGGACCTCCATGCTAGGTAATGAAGAACCACCTGAATTATCAATATCTGAGGACCAGAAAGCAAGGCGGAAGAAACGGTCTGCTGTTGGGACGCCTGACTACTTGGCCCCAGAGATTCTTCTTGGAACAGGGCACGGTACTGAGAATTGCCTAACTTTTGTTTGCTACTACTGTTTTCATCTCCCATCATGTGGTTTGTCTATATTCAATTGCTGCTTACTTTACAGGTGCTACTGCTGATTGGTGGTCAGTGGGCATTATATTGTTTGAGCTAATTGTTGGGATTCCACCCTTTAATGCAGAGCATCCACAGGTTAGCTTCAGTTCTAGGTCATGGCTATTGGAACTAAAGTTCTCTCTAGAGGTCTTCTAGTCTTTACCATTAGTCATGTGAAACTGAGCCGTTTGATCTTTCTTGGTTTTAGACAATATTTGATAACATTCTCAATCGTAATATACCTTGGCCTCGGGTGCCTGAAGAAATGAGCCCTGAAGCTCGAGACCTGATTGATCAGTAAGTAGAAATGTTATTTTGCACAGTGAGGCCTTTGATCTATTAATCTGTTCCACCAGATTTCTGGAGTTCATTAGTTTTACTTGAAGGCTGGTCTATAACACTGATGATTGAAATGCAGATTGTTAACAGAGGATCCTCATCAGAGACTTGGAGCTAGAGGAGCAAGGGAGGTAATAGTTCCCTCATTTACATCCTTAAGTACATTCTACTTGTCAAAATCACAGAATTATTGATAAGGAAAATAATTATGACAGGTGAAGCAACACATGTTCTTTAAAGACATCAACTGGGACACACTAGCAAGACAAAAGGTTTTGTTCAGTCTCCTGACTCAGTGAGACTGCTCTGTAGTTCTAGTTTTACCTTTTATACATTTTAACCAATCCGTATCTCCTGGATCTTCTTTGTAGGCGGCATTTGTTCCCTCCTCAGATAGTGCCCTGGACACAAGTTACTTCACGAGCCGGTACTCGTGGAATCCTTCAGATGAGAACTTTTACCCAGCAAGTGACCTTGAGGACTCCAGTGATGCTGATAGCTTAAGTGGAAGCAGTTCTGTTAGCAATCGCCAAGAGGAAGTGGTACCGCTGACTGTAGAGACTTGACTCTCTGCGAACTTGAGAGAGATTAATTATCGTTTGACTGGAACCTGTATTTGGTTGATGTGATTGATTTGCTATACTGGACAGGGAGATGACTTTGGAGGACTTGCCGAGTTCGACTCAGGCTCATCTGTCAACTTTTCATTTAGCAACTTCTCATTTAAGGTATTCATCTACTCAAAACTTATGGTTAATATATTGGCACAAGGTGTTGTTTGGTAATTTCCTCGGAGCCCTCTTTCTTCTCTCTGTGTCTTTCAGAATCTCTCCCAGCTCGCTTCAATAAACTATGACTTGCTCTCGAAAGGATGGAAGGACGATCCCCCAAAGGATTCCTGCACGTGACGGCTCATCGTGGTTTGACCCATTCGAACATCTTTCTCAGATATGGGCTGTGCCTATTTCATCTTATTCTTGTTTCTATACCTTGTACATGTAAGATTCTCGGTGCCAATCTTCTTGAAATAGCCGGTCTTTGCTTGGGCAATGTGTTTCATTTTTGGCTGTGGCTTTTCTTCTTTGACTGCAGAACCCAGGAGATGCTCTTCAAAGCGGAACTTATTCGGGGCATGCTCTTTCTCCGGCATGGATCGCTGTTTTGCATGTAGTGGGGGTTTAATGAGGTTACTTTTTGCGAGGAATTTGGGAACGATGGAACTGATTTTCAGCTTTTTGTTAGAGAATCGATGTAAAGCCGGGATGGTTCAAGCATGTATTGTTTCACAAATTCTTCCTTCATCCATGATAATGAGAGCAGAACGTACCCCCCCGTGCCTGTTCCATATTCATCCTGTGCCCCTTAGTTATTTTGTGTACGTTATGTACAAAAATTATGTATACAAAATTCTCTTGAAATTAGTCTCTCGTTCTCTTTTTGTTATTATGTTGATCCATATCGAATAATTATAACTATTGACGAACGAATTGCCCATTTCTTGTGGTTGTCTCTGGAGAAATGCTTATGGCTGCCCTATTGGCCCGACCTAGTGAAAGGACTCCCTCTTCAGCAAAAGAAATATTCGATATTTCCGGGAACTTGGGGGTGTGTGTGAGACTGACATACTCGTGCTCGTGTCTTATTTCGTGTCAAATTTGACATATCGAAAGGTGTATGTGTAAATCGGGGCTTTAATTGTTGAAGGAGCAAAATTACCACAGTTGCAATATCTTTAACAGGGTCCCTCCAGAGAGGATCATGAACTACAAACCAGCCACCATTTTCCCTTTCTTTGGTTATAAAGAAGATTTGTGAAGGGAAGAGTGTAAAAATGATGGGGAAATTAATGTGATGTGCATGAAATCTTATTATGAGTATTGAATTGAATTCTAAATTACGAATAATTAAAAATGACAATATGGCATAGAAGACAATGGAAATCAGCATTTTTTTTCAAGGAAAAAAGAAGTTGAGTTCGATTGGAGAGATTAGCATTGGAAAATAATTTCAACAAGAAAGACAGAGACATGATCTCGTGGGGCATTGGATGCTTTACAATGTTAAGGACCACAAAACAGACTCTTAGGAATGTCGGTCTCTCTACAACTTGCACTGGGCCCTCCATTTCTCCACATTCCAACTTCGGGCCGCAATAGGAATCTTTCATCATCAATTTTTTATGCTATAGATGTGGTTCGATAAAAAAGCAACATACAAGAGGAAAGGATTTTGGTGAGGTATGTTACTCTTGACTTGAGATCGGTACATTATGAGTTTAATTATAGTTAATGAGATATCTCAGGCCATATTATTTCTACCTTTCTCATATCTTCTCTTACAGGTACGATTGGAAGAAAAAAAAAATTAAAAAGAAGGAAAAACTCGACACTAGTACTAGTCGCGCAACTGTAACCATATTCAGAGCATGATCAGTTAGCTGTCTGAGCAGGCTGTTCATGAATTCTCAAGCAAACACCCATATAGAAATTACAGGGTATTCTGAATATTTCTGATCAGTGAAGTTGTTCATGAGCATATCAGTGTGATGACGTTTCACAAGAACTGATTATAAAATATACTATACTCTATACTGGCATGGTGAACGAAACGATCCTTCAAGATATGCTGCGTTGACGTGGAATCAGTGGGAAGAGAGGTTGTCCGCATTGTCGATCTGGTCAGTTGCTCGTGGGACTTGTCTTTTATGCCTGCTCGAGCGGATTATCTCCTCAATCTGGATCCTAACTTCGGGCATGGAAGGACGGTTGTCAGGATAATGGGCTGTACAGTCTACGGCAAGCTGTAGGAGATTGACCATGTCCTCCTCCACAGTTGGGTCTCGCTGGAGCTCAAGTTCAAAAACCTCGGAGCTCCACTCATCACGGACTATTGACCGGACCCACCTGGGAAGATCGACTCCTTCCTCATTGAGAAGGGCTTGGGTTGGGGCCTTGCCAGTTAGCAGCTCCAAGAGCAGTACTCCAAAGCTGTAGACATCAGCTTTCTGGGAGACTCTCCTTGGGTCAGTAACCTCAGGGGCACGGTAGCCTGCTATGCGGTTTGGTGTGGCGGATGGGCCAACAAGTTGGGCTATGCCGAAGTCAGAGAGCCGGGCTTCATAGGACTGGGTGAGGAGGATGTTGGATGATTTGATGTTCCCATGTGAGACCATTGGCCCCTGAGAGTGCAAGTACTCCACGCTCCGCGCGGCTCCAAGAGCAATAGCAGACCTGATCTCCCAGTTCAATGGAGTTCTTCCCGCTCCTTTGTTTCCTAGAAAAACATAACCGATAAGAACCAAATTGCTGTATTCATCTTAACATCAGCTAGGGAACTTAGCCTCAAAGAAGATAAATATTGACAGAGTAAAATCATTTTACTGCATTTTGATTTGATTCAAACGTTACAGCAGATCTATGAACTGGAGAAGTGGCTAATGTTAAGGAAATTGAAAGAGCTCTATTAAACCATATAAAGGAAATGACAGAAGCACAGCTTGTTCTACGTACTACCAAGAACCTTGCAAAAGCGACTAGAGGCGGTCAATCAGAACGATGGATAAGACATAATCGATCTTAAGTTTTGGAGTGCACCCATAAGAGACCATGCCACACACCCAAAAGTTGAACGCGATAAATAAGCATAGCACGCAGGCTACACAGAAAGTATTATGGCAAGAAATGTGAAATGAGTTACTGAAACCAAACTCACCATGTAATGAAGCAGACAAGCTTCCCATGGGCATGTAGTCATAGACCAAGAGCTTCTCATCGTTGCTGTAAAGGTAAGCCCTGAGAAGCACCAAGCTCACATGGTCCATCGCCCCAACCGCTTCGATCTTCTCCTTGAACTCCTCTGCGGAGACACTGACGTCCTTCAGCCTCTTCACTGTCAACACGGTCCCGACATCCAAGACTGCCTTGTAGGCCGTACCGAATGTCCCCTTCCCAAGAACCTCCGCAGAGGCCCTCAGCAGGTCCTCTAGATGGAACACCTTTGCCGAGTTCCCCAAGAACATCAACTTCTTGGAACTGGCCTCTGCGGCCACTCCTCCCATCCCGCTCCCTGTCATGGCTGTTGCTGCCGCAGCTGCAACAGAGTGCTCGTCTCTGAATCCCCTAATCTCTGGTTCAGCTGTCGGTTTGTCTGTCTGAAACTCTATCTCGGACTGCTTTACCGTGTTGACGTCCATTGATCTACTGGTCTTCTTGTTACGGATCTTTCTGCAGAAGAATATCAGTAGTCCGACAATGAGTAGAAACCCAAGCACGCATCCGATCACAATGCCTGCCACCGCAGAGCCTGAGAGCTTCTTCCTCTTCTTATGGGTCGCATTATTCCCATTGTTCTGGTCACCGTCACTGGGTAAATTTGGAGGCAAGCGTACAGCTTCCCGGCAGGATTGGAGGGGCTTTCCACAGAGTGAAGTGCCTGAGAACGAAGTAGCCGTGAAAGTCTGTAAACTATCGGGGATCGACCCATTGAGCAGGTTGTTTGACACATTGAACTGCTGAAGCTTGGGGATTTTCAGGTCTGCAGGAATCGACCCAGTAAGCTGGTTGTTCTCAAGGTGTAGAGTCCGGAGATGTGTCAGGTTGTTGAAGCTCAGGGGAATCTCGCCGGAAAAGTTGTTGGAAGCGAGGTCAAGCCTCACTAAGTCGAGGAGGCTGAACAGAGACTCGGGAATTTGGCCGGAGAACTTGTTGCCTTGCAGGTAGAGGTTCCTGAGGCTGGTGCATAGGGCGAAATCTGAGGGGAGTTGACCGGTCAGCATGTTGAACCGGAGTGACAGTGTCCGGAGCTGAGTAAGGTTACCGAAAAAGCCGTCCGGCAAGTTTCCGGAGAGAGCGACTCCGGGGAGGCGGAGGACAGTGACCCTGTTGGACTCGCACTGAACGCCGGTCCAAGAACAGGGGCTCTGCTGGTTTATATTCCAGAGCAGGGTCCTCCCGCCGACCGATTCCCTGAGGGCGAGCAGGGCAGCCCGGTCGGAGGCCAGATCAGGGGCGGAGAAAGGAGCGAGGAAGAGCAGAGAAATGGCTAGCAGATGGAGGAGTTTCGGCAGCATCTTCGATGGAGAGGCCGAGAAATGGAAGACCCAGAGATGGAATCTTGAATAAGTAGCGGTGAGAGGTTCAAAGTTGGGAAGGAAAAATGAGAGTATTTGGTTATGTAGCCGGTCAGAGCGCGAGAAAAAGAGGAAGATGATATCTGAGCTGTATTCCCTCTTCGTTTCTTGAGTGAAGAGTGGGAGAGGGGAAGACGAGAAGTCCAGGCTGCATGTAGAGAGAGAGAGAGACTTCAGAGTCCAGACAGAAAATGTAATGAAGTCAATGGAATTTCGAGAATTATTTTGATGTAATAAATTTTGATGGTAGGGGGGAGACGAAAGCTAAGCTGGAGGCAGGGTAGGCGCGGTAGTTATGGGCGACGGTTGTCTGCCCGCAAGAAACGGTTTACTGTTGTGGGGGCCATCTCCTTATGTTTTTCTTTCTCTTTCTTTTTTTATTTTTTTAATTTCTTCGTATTTGGTGATACGATTCTTCGAAGAAGTCGTGTGATGTCATCCCCTCAGGCATCTTTCCGACTCCGAGTACCAAGACGATAAGTGGGTCTCTCGAATTTTACTTATGATTAAATACTAATGTAAGATATTAAATAGAATTATATCCCAAAACCTTAAATTTTTTTTTTTTTTTAATTTTCCATACCTCGCTCAGATTGTAAATGGGAATTTCGCGGTCTTCCGTCTATGGTGGAGATAACAGGCTGAGCCATTGCCCGATCATTGATATTGTACCAAAGTTTAGGTTAAAGATAAGTGTGCTTGATTGTGAATTTAGAAGCCGGCTTTCCTCACCTGTTAATAGAGAAAAATAATTAACTCAAAATTAGTTCACTAATAAAGATGATAATATATAGTAAGTCATATATAGAGTTTAAAACTCTCCGAGTTGGCATTTGAAAATTATTGGCAGATTCCATACTATATAACATATCGTTTAATTGATTAGTCGATTGTTAAAATATTAAATATTAAAAAAATCATGATTTCAATAAATGATTGAAAATTAGTCAATTCAATTGACGATAACTAATCCAGATTGAAATCAAGTCGACTTGTTAAGGGGCACTATGGAATTAATTCGTTCACGACACTCTCGACGAGGGTGACAAAAGTTTGCAATTGTTGACACTCGTCCGATTTTGCAATCGGCATCCCACAGCAATCAGCAATCTCCTACCAAACATAAGAATCGATACGGTTACCGTGAACCCGAAGACATTATGTGCGGTGCTGCAGAATTAGATGAGGTAGTTGAGACATCGGAGAAGGCTAAGGATGACAGTCTTCTAATGTCTGGTCTGACTTCGCTTTGGGTGACTCCAGGACTTCAATGATGACTCATTAGGCACCACACATAATGGTCCCAGACAACGTATGTATGCACATACCATTGAGCCTCTCACCAAGCATCGACCTTCCTATGTTACTGTCTTCATCGATGTAAAAGAAAATCTTAGATGGCCGTATTATCAAATGGCATGACTCCGGTGAGTCCATCCATTTTCCTCATGACACACTGCAAGGTAGGATCGACGAAGAATTTATCGCTCCGTGGAGTAAACTTGCAGGCAGCGGATGAGAACAAATTAATGGAGGTGATCTCCTGGTCTTTAGTGAAACATCAGAAAAACATGAAAGGGACAGGGACTTGTCGAGTTGGGCTGAGGTTCTTTAGTGGCTACTTCGGCTGCCCTGTTAGGCTGATGTTTGCCATAACCACTTCAGCAATTACTCCCATTAGCAGATGAAGTCCCTATGCAGCTTGGGAAAACTGCAGTTGTCCCTGCTTAGGATTGCTAATTCACTTTTTAATGCACACGAAATGGGAATAGATTGATGTGCTGCTGCAAGATCGTTACCCGGTGCCTGCACTAAGCCGATCAACAGTAAGCATCGACTATTGAGATGTTTTAGCAACAGCGTGTTGTGAATCCGAATTGTATCGCATGGTTTCGTTTGGGGGATGTCTTGCTCCTGGCGCGTCAATTGCAGCCTTCTCTGAGCATACATACTGTGTATTTTCCAAGTTAAATTATCCGGTTGGTCAACATTATCAAAACGCGAGACCGAGATGTCATGTTGTCGACAAATGAACGTGTGGTTGATTTCAGTCCAAATCCATCATCCAGTGGCAATTGGTCCTCTCGTGGCGTAAGTTTGACGAGGATTTGCATACGAGACAAGCCAAAGTAAAGGAGATAAATTCTGAGCAGCCAGATGCCTAGATGCAAGATCTAGGATCTAGTTGAGAAGTTTTCTGCTCTATCGTGTGTCTCGATTTTATGCGTTGTGCAAGAATCTAACACCCACTCAGAAGCGCTGAGTAGTTTTTCTTACCCTATCGGTCAAGCTTAAACCGAGGTCTAAGCAAAAGACATGTTCTTCTTTGGACTAGGGCTCGTACAAGCCGTGAAATCGAGATTTATCTGATAAAAACAGGAAAGGTAGATTACACGGTAGATTCTACCGAGACAGCTACATAGAGATGACAACTGTAAACGAAAAAAAGCATAAGAGAAAACATGTCCTTGTATTGTGCATTTATTGTAGATGCCATTAAACTAAAGAGACACGGCAGTTTCTGCCCCAAACCCAAAGGCAGCCTTTCAGACATCAGCATATGAAGCTACTAGCTAACTGAATGAAGAACTAGGATAAACTACTGCAGTTTCAAACATACAGCTGATAGACAGACAATTCACGGACAAACTCCCCCATCAGGGCTTACAAATCGATAGCCAAGCCCTTAAACTGCTTTAGGGCTTCCACAGGAGGGTGGTCTCAGCAATCATGGAGGTGACGACGTACGGGTCCATGTTAGAGGCTGGCCTCCGGTCCTCAAAGTAGCCCTTGCCCGCCTTCTCGGTTTCCCTCCCAACCCTGACCGATGCCCCACGATTTGCCACTCCCTGCTCGAACAATTGGAATCACACTCTATATATATATATATATATATCAAAGAAAAGATTGTCGATTCTTCCTTTTCCAATTGGCACATTCTTTTACATGATTTTTCATACGTGTAACTTATTTGAAAATCTCATCGTGTTGTTCCATTTGTAAGCTACTTTTGACTCAGTCAGTTTCAATTCTGTATAAAGACGCTCACACGTATTCATATCAATATTTGCAATTTGCAGGGCAAAATATAGAAAGAGATGAGTTTTATGTCTCCCTCTCTTACCCAAGAGAAGGTGTTAATGTCAGCGGTCTCATGCCTTCCTGTGAGGCGGCGCTCGTTGCCTTCACCATAGGCAGAGATGTGCTCCTTGTGCCTTAGCTTCAGCTTTTCAATGGCTTTCTTGATAACATCGAACCCTCCATCATTCCTCATGGACTTGGTACTGAAATTAAACCAGCTCATTCATCATCTCTCATCTAAAGACTTTTCTTTTGAATCTCATTTCCAGCTTACCTGTAATTTGCGTGGGCACCAGCACCATTCCAGTCGCCCTGTACAGAAAAGGACAACAAAATTGGAAAAAGTAATTCAACGTTAGACTAAACAAAATACAAAGACTTGCATTTTAATAGCGAAGAAATAATTTACCTGAATGGGTTTTGGATCGAAAGATAGAACAACTCCGGCAATCTCAGTTATCCTCTGACCAAGTAAGAACACTCGAAATCAGCAACTCGAGGTTCTCCCCAAGAAGTATAGAAAAGGATGCGACTTGGAACTGGAAAATTCTACCTCCAAGATATAACGAGCAACCCACAACTCATCCCCAGCAGAGATGCCAACAGAAGGCCCGACCTGGAACTCCCACTACAAGATCGCACGATAAAACCATTTTAAATACCACAAGCAACACAATGATGATAATTATTAGAGCACGAAATTTGAAAACACTGCTGGATGAATATGGGGACTGGGAATAGTAAAGTTACAGGAGGAATGAATGAATATATACCTGCCCGGGCATGACTTCACCATTGATGCCACTGACATTGATGCCAGCATACAGACAAGCCTTGTAGTGAGAGTCAACTATGTCTCTGCCGAATGCTTTATCAGCACCGGCACCGCAGTAGTAGGGTCCCTTTCATATCCACAGAAGAAATGAATAAATAAATAAATAATGAAAATAAGAAGAAATTCTGATAGTTGACTCCGCAGCTCTATCTTCTCAAGGTAGAAACACATGGACAAGATTTTGCAGATAGGCACAGATATTTGACAAAAGTTTTGCAAATTCTTCTGCATCAGTACAAAAATCCACAGCTTGCTTCTTCTTCTTTTTTTTTTCCTGGTTCCTTGACAGCACAGATAGACTCGAATACCTAAAATTTTGGGTTTCTTGATTAACAGAAAAAGGGTCGCAGAGGGCTGCGGAAGTTTAACCAGAAAGCGATAATTCCGGAAATAAAAGGACAGTAATAGACTGATCCATTAAACCTGAGGACCAGGGTATCCTCCCACAGGCCACCCAAGTGGCCATTTTACATCCTTCTGCAGCAAGGTGTACTCCTGCTCTATTGCGAACCTTTCATAGTAAAATTTCATTTTTAACAATTAATGTTAAATGAGTATTAAATTGTATAAAATAATATTGGCAAATAAAACGAAGAAAAATACCAGGGCTCCTCAGCGACAACATCAGGTCGGCTGAAAATCTTGGCAGCATTATGTCTCTTGTTGGTCGGGATGGGCTCTCCAGCAGGGGTGTAGGTATCGCACATCACCTAAAGTATTAGGAAAATTAATTATAAAATGAACTTGAACAATAGAAAAGATCAGTTCCTTCTCATTCCAAGAAAATAAAAACCATAAATGGTAACATAAAATTCAAACGGGTCCTTCAGATTCAGAAATAGTCATCCAATAAAGAATAAATCACTTCAACTCATGAATTTCCTTCATTTTTCCCAAGAATAGTACTGAAACTCAATTGAAGAGACACTAATCCACCTCAAATCGTTTAGTATCAGTAACTTAAGAACCATAGATGGATCAAGCAAAACTCGAACAAGATTTACACTTACCAGAATGTTGTTCCCCCTCCGGAACGGGTCCTTGAAAATTGCCTGAGGACTGACACCAAAGAACACAGATCACCAACGTCACGATAACGACTACCGATCATTTCATCTGGCAACAATATAAATTACTGCTAGGAGAGATCAGAGTTGAGAGAGGCAAAGGAGAGCTTACTATAAGATGACTTCACTGTCTTGTCCGGGAGCCTGGCCCGTGCTAGACCCATCATAGTTCCAAGCTGGGAGCTTCCTCGGGTCACTGACCGGTCCAGAGAGTGTCTATTACAACAAATGTTGATTGATCCATTAGAGGGAAATAGAAAATTACGTTACAGAACGTATGGGATAGTCTGAGCCTCATTAAATGAATGAATCATAGTGTATTCATAAGATCGAGATACTAGGACGAACAGGTGAAAAGGTCAGAATCTCAAGCCTCAAAAGAGGAAGTTCCTGATGTTATGGCTAGTCATACACTGATATTTGCTACATAAACTATTTGTTAGCTAAGAATTTATTTGATTATGAATGAGAAATTGTTCTCATACAATGATTATGCGGATTCATTGAAATATTTTTAATACTTGAATTCATTGAATCATTTTAATACTCGAATTTCTTAAATCATTCATAATACTCAAAATCGTTGAATCATTCTTAATTATAAATCAGCCATTAATGGTCGATTAATGGTAAGACACATTTAATCTAACAATTAAGAGCTATTTATGAATGATTCTTAGAATTCGTTCTTAATGTTCGGATTAACGATGAATGTGCTCTTAATGAAAAGATTAATGGTAACATACTCTTAATAAGACAATTAAAGGTTATCTATGAATAATTCATTGAATTCATTATTAATGTTTGGATTAATGATGAATCAACCAGATAGATTAATGGTAACATACACTTAATATGATAATTAAAGGTTATCGTGTTTGTTGTTATGCTAAGCCATTACCCCTATCTTCTTCTTATATATTGAGCAAATTGCTCAACAAAAAGAACAAGCTCTCCTTCTCATATTTTCAAGCATAGTTTTATGTCTTGGTGTTTTGTCATCTATTGGTTCGCCTTTGAGCTTAAGGTCTAGTGTTATTCTCGACTTATATCATCGTTGTATCCTGGAAGACAATCGACCAAACCACCTTAGCATACCTAGGAGAGGTCGAATTTGTCTTAAGGACACTGTAATTGCCACGGGCCTCGACTTCGATTGATTTTTCCATTTTTATTAATTTTCATCATTACATTTACGATTTTGTGTCGTAATTATTTTATGCATTGTCATCTGAATTTATTTTGAAGATTGAGAAATTATTACCGGTAACACTATTTCAATACGGGAAATGGAAAACCGAATAGGGTGGAAGAAATGAATAAAAAGTAATGTATTTCAAGGGGAAGAGGCGAAAGCATAGGGAAACGATCCTTACCTTGGCTTTGCTTCTCATGTCCATGCCCGACCCGCCGATCCTGCCATTGACGAACGATGTCAAAAATCAATCTTTTTCTTAACGGATAAAGCTAAAACCTCTCCGAGCGAAGAAACCAAGTAATCCGACAGGAAAAGAAGCCAGAGCACGACACATGGCATCAAAGAGCGGTCATTTTCCAACACAGTGAAAGAAGGAAGCACAGAGTATGCAGGGAAACGGAAAACAGAGGAAGGGGAAAGAACGGTTGAGCAGTCTCCGGCGGGGAAGAAGACCCACCATATGTACTCGGCGATGATACTGTCGGTGGTCTCTGAGATGTCCAAGTTAATGAGACCCGAGAGCAGAGACATAACTCTTCTTCTTCTTCTTCTTCTTCTTCTTCTTGGGGAGACTGAAAGCAGAGCAATATCCCAGATTCAGCGCAACTGACAAGAGGATTTACAGCTCTACGTTTCACCCTTCCTCGGCTTTCACCCTCTTTATAGAAGAAATACAGACGTGAGAACAAGATGTAAACATCGCACGAGAGTCAGGAAGGAAGCGATGAGCTGTAAATCAGTTTGCTATCTCTAAAGTATCATAACAATTCGTCTCCATGTAAATTCGGGCTGTAAAATTTTTGTATCGCCAGTTTTTACTTTCATAGCAGTAAATTTGATTATAATACGACAATATATTACTTAACATTTAATAATATTAAAATTAAACAATATGATTAATAATATTTTCAAGCCCACAATACATAAGATGGTTAGATTATAATTAATTTTACATTTTTCTAGAATAATATTATTATATTTCCACGAGACCGAAACTTTCACATAACCTTAATATTCTTTAGAATCCGATGATACTGATTCAAGGGCTGCTTAGAGATCAATGCTGTGTGGCTCAAATTTTTCTTAATCAGCAGCAGTTATTTTTTTAATATATATATATATATATATATAGATTTTTAGAAAATTGTGGATAGGATTAAAGATGAAAATAGATTGAGATAATGGGGATTATCTACGGAAGGCAATTGACTGTTTCAACTAATAGTATGTGGTGATCATAAGGAGGTGGTGGCTACCACGAAATTTTAAGTATCTTTATCTTTATATATATATATATTATAATTCAGGATAAAATCATCAAAATGGAAAGATAATATGAATATAAAAAAATAAAAGAATATTGAGGGTTATATTAATAAAAATATATATATTTTATCTTAAAGTGATAGCGTTTCATTCCACTAAAAAATAAATGTAATCGGGCTCCGACGATCGCTAAGGCAATTGAGAAATTTTTACTTTGTTAGTCATCGGTATTATCGTTGGAATCTCTGTGGTACAATTGATTAATATTCATCTTATTCCTTGTGGATGTGTACCGCAGCAGCATTGTAGATGGTGCGTCAACGAGAAGAAGGATTTTTAATTTATTTTTCGTTGGACAAACCAAAGTGACTTGATCTTGTTAGATTCCCATTGCGAATTATGGCTTTAAGGAGCACCAAGAACATAGCATGCTGTCCGTTTCACAACGGCAATGTGGCAAATTACCGGGGGAATTCTATGGGGCTTCCGATATGGTCCAGACCCATCTAAGATAGAATCGGGACACGTGTTTTTCTCTCTATCTAACGAGAAATATAAAAATGCTGATATACTAAGTTTATGAATAACAAATTATTTATTAAAGAAAAAGGAAAAACAGCCCCTTACCTGTGTATTGCACTTATGTTTCTCGCCCTCTTAAGACATTGTAACAACGTCAAAACTTAATAAAATAATTGATTATCTAATTAAAAAACTTTCATCCAATAGTTCAATTACTAAATCGTAAAATGACATATTATTATTATTCTCCGCCCGACTTTTCTCTCTTGACTATACCAAGTCCTCATTCTTTCTAGAAAAAAAAAAAAGAAGAAGAAGAAGAGGGGGACCCACTTGGATGGCTCTCGTGAGCGGGAGAGAAAGGAGGACCTTCATCGCATGACTTTAGAGTTTAGACTTGATGGTCGGGCTACTTATTCATATGGTTCGATAAATCATATATGTTAAAAAAATATGGTAGTCCTTGTGACAGAAAATTATCGATTGAAAGGATTCACCTTTTAGTGGGATGCAGTCCCACCACAGCTCGATCAATCGAAACTCGTTAATAAATGTCAGGCAGTGCTGGCCGGAAACTATATGGGCTTGTGGACAGAAACTGAACTGTCGGCCCAGGATATGAATTATGGGCCCCATTTGGGATGTAAAGAATGGGCCGAGGCCCATGATTATAGGCGGTTTCTTTCATGTCGGTTTCATTATTATTATTATTATTATTATTATTTATTCATTTTATTTTTAATGTCGTGGGGGCTAAGTAGTTTTGATACAATCGCACGGCTATAAAGCCTATAAATACTGGCCACCCCGCAATTTCCACTCTCACCTTGTTGGGTCTGTATCTCTCTACGGGGAGGACTCCGGAATCCCAAAAAATTCAACCAGGCTCCTTCCTCTCTTACGATAATCTTCTTCCAGGAATCATCTTAAGGTGAGCTACTGTCATTGTGATTGATTGGGTTTTTCTTTTTCTCCCCCAATTATTTGAAACTGGGGTTTCATTGGGTATTCGTCATCATGATTATGATCGGATGTAGCGAGAAATTTTTAGGGTATGGTGCTAGGTCTGAGATTTCTTCTGATTGGTAGATAGGGTTTCTTGCATATCCGCTGCTAGAAATCACTTCCTGATTTATGAGAATTGCTGTTGTTGTGGGGATTGAAGGATTTATTGTATCAATCTGTTGAATATTCGTTCTTAACTGGTTTTTACTATCATTTCTGGTTATAGATCGGATAATCTGTAATTTGTCGACTCTACTTTGGTGGTGGTTTGATAGTAGCTAGCTACTTGGTCCTGGGGTACACGGGTTTCAGTGATCATCGGCTTAGATTGCAAAATATGAGCTTTCATGTCCGGACCGATCGCAGAGCTGGATCGAGACTTCAAGCTGGAAATGCCCGTCAAGAGTGGGTCCCTAGAGGGTCTTCAAATACTTCCCCTCCTGCTACTTTTGTGAATCCTCCAACAAGTTCTAATCTGAATTCAAACGGAAATGGTGGTGACTCGAATGAAGGTCAACTTCGAAATGGAAGAAAAGCTGCAAACTGTCGTGGGAGCATTGAGTTGATTGATCATGTACCAGTTAATAGGGCGAATAATGGGGTCAGGGGCCATTATATTCGGCCCATTTGCTATCCAAGGGGGAAAGAGAAAGGGAAAGAGAGAGAGGAGAGCAGCGGTGAGTCTGTTGATGAACGCAAGACATCAAAGGACCCAAACCTTCCCCAATTGGTGCAGGAGATTCAGGAGAAGCTTACCAGAGGTGCTGTGGAATGCATGATCTGCTATGAGATGGTGCGTAGGTCTGCCCCTATCTGGTCCTGCTCAAGCTGCTTCTCAATCTTCCACCTCAGCTGCATTAAGAAGTGGGCACGAGCCCCAACTTCTGTGGACCTGTCTGCTGAGAAGAGCAGCGGGAATAACTGGCGATGCCCAGGATGCCAAAGAGTGCAGCTTATATCATCCAAGGAGATTCGGTATTTGTGTTTCTGTGGCAAGAGGACAGACCCGCCATCTGACTTGTACTTGACTCCACATTCCTGTGGCGAGCCCTGTGGGAAGCCCTTGGAAAGAAATATCCTATCCATGGGGGAGAGTGCGGAGGATCTCTGTCCCCATGTCTGTGTCCTGCAGTGCCATCCAGGTCCCTGCCCTCCTTGTAAGCAATTTGCTCCTCCAAGGGTTTGCCCTTGTGGAAAGAACAAAATCACAACCAGATGCTCTGATAGGAAGCCTGTCCTCTCCTGCGGGCTCCGATGTGGTAAGCTTCTTGACTGTGGGCGCCACCATTGTGAGCGGCTCTGCCATGTAGGCCCCTGTGATCACTGTCAGGTGCTCTTCAATGCATCGTGTTTCTGCAAGAAAAAGGTTGAGGTGGTTCTTTGTGGAGACATGGCTCTGAAGGGAGAGGTGGACATGGACCGTGGAGTTTTCTCCTGTAATTCTTCCTGTGGTAAGAAGTTAAGTTGTGGTAATCATGATTGTGTTGAAACATGCCACCCAGACCCCTGCGGAGGCTGTGTGTTAACACCAGGAAAGGTTAAAACTTGCTACTGTGGGAAGACTAACCTTCAGGAAGATGAAAGGAAGAGCTGTTTGGATCCTATCCCAGCCTGTTCCCAAGTGTGTGGGAAGTCTCTCACTTGCAAGATCCACTCTTGCAAAGACAAGTGTCATGCTGGAGATTGCCCACCTTGTATGGTGACTGTGACCCAAAAGTGCAGATGTGGGGTAACCTCTCGAACAATTGAGTGTTACCAAACAGTAGAGGAGTCTTTCACTTGTGATAAACCATGTGGGCGGAAGAAGAATTGTGGGAGACACCGGTGTAATGAGCGATGTTGCCCCTTATCAAACCCCTCTTCCTCCAGTAGCAGTTTCAATGGTGATTGGGACCCGCATTTCTGCTCAATGCCTTGTGGGAAGAAGCTTCGGTGTGGGCAACATGCTTGTGAAACTCTTTGTCACAGTGGGCATTGCCCCCCGTGCCTAGAGACAATCTTCACTGACTTGACTTGTGCCTGTGGGAGGACCATAATTCCTCCTCCATTGCCTTGTGGGACCCCTCCTCCCTTGTGCCAATTACCTTGTTCTGCTCCCCAACCCTGTGGTCACTCTTCCTCCCATAGCTGCCACTTTGGGGAGTGCCCTCCTTGTTCAGTCCCAGTGGCAAAGGAATGTGTTGGAGGGCATGTGGTCCTCCGGAATGTACCTTGTGGATCAAAGGACATTAGATGCAATAAACTCTGTGGTAAGACTCGTCAATGTGGGCTTCATGCCTGTGGGCGGGCTTGTCACCCGCCTCCCTGTGACATTAGCACATCAGATGAGCCAAATCAGAAGGGATCTTGCGGGCAGATATGTGGAGCCCCCAGGAGAGACTGCAGACACACTTGCAAAGCTCCTTGTCACCCTTTGGCTCCTTGCCCTGATTCAAGATGTGATTTTCCTGTTACAATCACTTGCTCCTGTGGCCGTTTATTGGCCACCGTGCCCTGTGATGCAGGAGGGTCGAGTGGCAATTTTATAGCTGATAATGTTCTTGAAGCTTCGATTATTCAAAAGTTGCCAGTGCCACTTCAACCTGTGGAAACTACTGTGGGTGGTAAAAGAGTACCACTGGGACAGAGAAAGCTCACGTGTGATGAAGAATGCTCGAAATTGGAGCGTAAACGTGTTCTTGCAGATGCGTTTGACATCACAACTCCAAACTTGGAAGCGCTCCATTTCAGGGAGAACTCAGCTGTTTCAGAGTCTGTCATGGATCTCTTTCGACGTGATCCAAAATGGGTTGTGGCTGTGGAAGAGAGATGCAAATTCTTGGTCCTTGGGAAGGGCCGAACTGGAAGCTATGGTTCTGTCAGGGTGCACGTCTTCTGTCCTATGCTCAAGGAGAAGAGAGATGCCATTAGATTAATTGCTGAGAGGTGGAAGCTCACAGTCAGCTCAGCAGGTTGGGAGCCCAAGCGGTTTGTGGTGGTTCATGTTACTGCAAAGTCAAAGCCACCATCTCGGGTCCTCGGGATGAAAACTGTAAATTCACCTCATCCAGGTTTTGACCCTCTAGTGGATATGGACCCAAGGCTTGTGGTTTCATTCTTTGACCTCCCTAGGGAGTCTGACATAAGCGGCCTTGTCCTGAGGTTTGGAGGGGAATGTGAGCTAGTCTGGCTCAATGATAAGAATGCACTGGCAGTTTTTGGGGACCCTGCTAGGGCTGCAACTGCCCTAAGGAGACTCGACCATGGTTCTGTTTACTATGGAGCAGCCATGGTAGTGGTTCAGAATGGACCGCCATCAGCTTTGGGAGCTAACACATGGGGAGGAGGAGCATCAAAAGGGAACCCATGGAAGAAAGCCGTGATACAGGAGGCAGGATGGAAAGAGGAAGAAGATGAGTGGAGTACGAGTACGAGAACTGGCTCTTCCGACTTGCAGTCAACAGCCCCGAGCAGGAAAGAACCGCCCATTTCTGCTTCAGTCAACCGCTGGAGCGTGCTAGATTCCGAAAAAGGTAACATATCTGTAGTTTCCTCTCTGCCTGCTTCCTCAAAACAAGCGGCGGTCCCTTCGCATTCTTCCTCAGTATCAGATGCCGCGAGCTCGAGTCTGGAACAGGGTGAAGTAATCGACGACTGGGAAAAGGCTTACGAGTGATATGGCAGGCATATATATATATATATATATAATGAGACTCTGCCCGTTCGTAGTTGGATCTTTTTTTTTTTTCTGGGGATTAATGATTTTCCTCTTGCTTCTCTTTTGCTAAAACTATAGCTGCATATTTCAGCGATTCTCCCCCATCAAAGAATATTTTATATGTTCCCCTCCGAATTTCCAGAATATTTTCTCCTGTAGTTGCATCACAATCAAGACATACTTGGAAATTTTTGCTTATGTGAGTGTTGCTGGAGAATGTTATCTGGTCTAAATCCTTCACAGCTTCCCTTCTCCCTTCATTGTTGTGTGCTTCCTGTGGTCATTGCCCACATCATGTCCTTCTCAACACGAGCTCGAGGGTGCTGTCTGTGGCTCCAAACATCCCTCATGCGGCTATTGTCGAGGTCGGCATGGTCTGATACTACACGATCACGTTGGGTACTACAACATGGAAAATAAAAAAATAAAATTACTTAGCCAAATAGTGCAGTCCCAATTCACATATTACCCACAGCTGCTTGCACTTTCTATTACCTTACTGCCTCCATGCGTGCCTCGAAGGAGGGGTATACGTGGATAGGGAGTTTGCAGATGGGTGGGTGACATAGCTTCTCTTTATTTTGCCATCGTTACCATGGCTACTGTTGGTAAGCCCTTTCCGTTTTCTTTTCTTCCTATACTATATGTCTTTAGACAATGTACACATTCATCCTACAAGTCGATCTCTACGCTGCGAGTTGAAAGTAAGCTCTGGAGCATTTTCTGACATAGCTTCTGATATGCAGGCTAGGGAGAGATGCATGCAGTAAATGTCAGTCTGTAACATAATTTCCATTGGTAAGTTCGAGCCTTGAGCTAACGTTCGTAGTCAACCGTGGAAAGGAGTGAGGATCGATGATGAGAGTAAAGAAGAGTTTCCCATGCATCTCCCAATCTACAGCACCTTTGGCGAAATCCCTTCTTCTTCTTCTTTTTTAACACTACTCCGCCTTACAAAATCCTGGCATGTAAACTATGCAGGCTCTTGCGGATTAAATCGTTCAGTAGGAGCTGGCGCTGATCACAGAATGACTGGTTGAAATAAGAGATCACCGTTGGTATAAGCTCCAAAGAGAGCCTCATCTACGTTGGTTTACAACTTGCAGCATAGACCCAATCTTTGCTGGCACAACAACATGCTTTATAAGTTTCTATCTCCCTGTAGGTCATGGAGATTACCATTTTTTTTCACTTCTAAAGACTTCTCTTCTGCTGAACATTCTGTTATCGTGTAGCATGTTGCAGCATCAAAGAGGACATTAGGAGATTGTTTCTTTCCTTATTGAACAGGGAGTGGCCGTAGACGACTCAGGTAACCTACTCTCCTCAAGTAAAGTCATGAATTTCCAAGATCCCTTCCATATGCCGGAAGGGAATAGAACAGGATGCTTATACAGAATCGAGTTCTATGGGGTAGTTCATTTCCCAATGTTCTCATTCCTTCTGAATATGGCATTAGCATAATCAGCTCAAGCGGGAAAGAACCGACCATTTCCGCTTCAGTCGGAACACTGGACCGTGCTAGACTCCAAAACAGGTAGCAGATTTTCGATCTCCTCTCTTCCTGCTTCCTCAAAACAAGCAATGAGTACCTTCACATTCTTCTTCAGCATCGGACGCCGCGAGTTCGAGTCGAGTACCAGGTGTAGTAGTCGATGACTGGGAAAAAGGCTTACGAGCGATGGGGCAAACATACATCAAAATGAGACTCTTCCCGTTGCTTGTTGGATCTGTTGTTCTCTCTTCTAGGGATGAAAGATTCTCCTCTTCCCCCACATTTGGTATAACTGTAGCTGGATATTTATTCGGTGATTTCCTCCCCCCATCAAGGAAAATATCTCTTTTTTCCCCCAATTTTCAGGAATAATCTGTCCTGTANGATATTTATTCGGTGATTTCCTCCCCCCATCAAAGAAAATATCTCTTTTTTCCCCCCAATTTTCAGGAATAATCTGTCCTGTGATTGCATTACAGTCAAGACATACATGGAACAATTTTTGCTTCTACAAGTGTTGCTGGAGAATGTTATCAGGTCTAAATCCTGACGGCTTCTTTTCTCCCTTCGCTGTTGTGGTCTTCCTGTGGCACTGATTGAAACGTGTCTTTCTCGAGACAAGCTTGACGGAGCTCTGTCTGTGGCACCAAACATCATGGTGGGGCACAGGACAGCGTCGATGGTAATCGACGTCATGCATGATGACTGAGTAGGACGAGTGTGCAAATAGCTGACGTGGCATTTCACGTCCTTAAATCGGCAGGACAAAGGGAGCCATGTATGGGAGCTGGCATCAGATGGCGACATGTGTGGAAGATTCATCCCTCCACCCTCTTGTCCGTATCGAACTTGCTGCTTTTCGAAAGAGTGGGCTTGATTTCCACGTACCGAAGCCGGTTCGAAGTATCTGATCCAGAAAAAAAACGATGAATCTTGAGGCGGGGCTGCGTGATCGAATGGGCGTGCTGAAAGTCTGCATTCTGTCACGTTTGTCATAATAAAGCTTGCTTGCAACTTCAAATTGCAATGGTGGTAGCCCATCGTATTGACACATAAATTGATGTTGGAAGTGTCGGCGGGTCACGTAAAATGATTAATTATAGTTGATAAATTTTTCACACTAAAAATATGTAAAATTTTGTACTACAATCAATTTTTAGAACCGTATACTTATTTAATAAATTTGACAATCAACTTTATATTTTTTTAGGTGAATTATTATCCCAATTTAACTTTTACCCAATAAATAAATTTAACATAATTTAATATGATCACTTTAAAATGTAACATTCCCCATAGGATTTTTGGTAAGATTTTATTTGAAAATCCTAATAATGATAAGTTAAGAGGGTTGGATAAAAAAAAAGACACTTGATGAAATTATAAATAAATATGTTAACCAATTAAATGCTAAATAGTGCGTGTGTGTATATACATATACATATTATATACATATCAGTAGTGGAGTGCAAATAATTTCCAAATGGGTCATGTCAAGGTCCGGGAAGGAAAAGCTAGAGGCAACTGTATGCGAACTTTCAAGTGGAGGATTCTTGGAACTTGCCCCCGTAGTGAAATCAAATAATTATTATTATTATTTTTCTTAAAAAAATTCGTAATATTCTTTTGAATCTTATCTCTAAAAAACAGCCCTGTCAGAAGTGGGGGCAGGACTGCGTAAAGACGCCTCTTTAAAAGCACGTGGGCCACGAGTTCCATTAATTACTGAGAAATTACGGGGCGCCCGATTTCCATTTCCTATAGTATCGAAGCAGCCGCACCACCAAATACAAATAGAAATACAAATAGAAGGTTTAATGGATAACGCTGACTGACGGTCTCGGTATGCCTTGGGTTCAAAGTTCAAACTTAAGTAAGGACTAGACCTATGGTGCAGTTTACTTGGACCGGAGAGAGAGGCGATCAGCGGACCCAAATCTTATCGGCTATTTATTGTCGTTATCGAGTGAGGACTTGAAAAATAAATTTGAAATTATTTTCACTCTTTTTTTTAATTAATATATCCGGATTAATCTAACGATTAGACGTGACAAGTGGCTGAATCAAGAGCTTCTTGCATTTTGGATTTCGTACAGCAGATTGCGCCGTTCTTGCAAGGCCATACTAATGACTAAAATTGCATAATCTACAAATATGTGTATAATAAATAAAAGAAATTAAAAAGAAGAGATAATTAGAAATTGGGAAGGTGATTGGCGAAAGATCCGAATCCTCATATCCCATCGGCCATGCACAGTGTCACCTCATCCTCAATTTGGCACGATGACGTTGTCCATGAGTTCGATTGTCAGACATTACATGGGAACCCATCGTGCTACGATAATCCCGAAATTGTTCTCCGCCAGACCCCGCCGGTGCCCCGCAGTCACGGCCTGGCCGGGCAGACGAACGGGTGGTTGAGAAGCTGCTGGGCCGACCACCGCTTGCTGGAGTCTTTCTGGAGGCAGCATTCGATGAAGCTCTTGAACTCTTCCGAGGTCCCCGCCGGTGACCTGGGCGGCTCCCCAAAGCAGATGGCGCACATGAGGGTGGCCCAGTCGGGCCTCTCCCCTGGCCCTGACGCGAGCGGGAAGTGGCCGAGGTAGAGCTCAAGGAGGGTCAGCCCGAGGCTCCACACGTCCGCCGCGTAACCGTCGTAGTTCCCGCCGTACGCGTCCGGGTCGAACCGCTCGGGGCTCATGTACGCGCAGGTGCCCACGTAGGAGTTGCACGGGTCGAGGGTCCGGCCCATGATCTTGCTGACCCCGAAGTCTGCTATCTTGACCTCCATTTTCTGGTTCACGAGGAGGTTCGAGGGCTTGATGTCGCGGTGGACGATCCGGTGGGAGTGGAGGTAGCTCAGTCCGCCAAGGACCTGCCTCGCGATGTCGGCTAGCTTGCTCTCGGGGAAAGTCCCCTGTGACCGGAGGACCGTGTCGAGGGTCCCGACTTCCATGTACTCCATCACGATCGCGAAGTCGCCGCTCGGCTTCTCGATGATGCCATGGCAGCGGACAATCTGGGGGTGGTCGGTGCGGCGGAGGATCTCCATCTCGCGGTGGAGCTGCCGGCGGACGATGGGATCGCAGTCGCCCTGGACCACCTTCAGAGCGTGAACAGCTGAGGTCCGGCGGTGACGGACCTTGTAAACTGTGCCGCCGTTGCCGTGGCCTAGCACATGGAGCTTCTCGAGGTCGGAGAAGGAGATGGAGGTGCCGGTGGTGGCGGCGGCGGATGTGACGGCCGGAGGCGGAATCGGGGGTGGGAAACGAGAGCGGCGCTCGGAGATTTCGGGCAGGGGCAGTCGGAGGTTGATCTGACGGCGCTCGCGGACTACAGCCATAGACGAGAGAGGTAGTCTGAGATGCTTCGCGGAGAGGGAGAGGGAGAGGGAGGAGAGAGCACATTTTAATGGAGGAAAAGTGGCTTATATAAGTGGAAAGAGAGAAGCACGAGGTCGGAAGTAGTGAAAGGGGTATGGCGGGAAGGAAGGTGGGAGGATGGAGAGCTGACCGCCGGATTACCACACCGAGCATTTCCACAAACTCAATTTTTTTATAGGGTTATTATGTCAGCACAACACATTAATGCATACTATATTAGTTCAAATTATTATATAATATAGTAAATTAATTTAAAATTTTGAAATGTTCATTTAACCTCTATTCAATTTTATAAATACATTCATATATAGTTAATTCTTTATAATTATGCATTAAAAATATAATCCAAATCATTCTGAAATAATAATTGTGAAAATCTGTGTTATTAGGATTTTTTTTATTTTTTTAGTGTCTAGGGTTTTTAGGGTTTAGAGTTTAAGTTTTCTTAGGGTTTTTAGTTATTGGAATTTATTTATAAATTAATAGAAGGACATTTATGGTATTTAAAATATAATTATTTAGTAATTAGTAACACTTGCCTTATATATACATGGAAAGTATAATATATTATTCCACACCTTAGCAATTGTTATATATATATATATATATATATATATATATAGAACGGACAAGCCCATTTCTCATAGGTACAAGATCAAATTATGTTAATGGATTATCATCCATTTATTATAATATATTAGTATGTTTATCCATATTTGGTAAGAAAGGATATATATATATATATATGTAACCAATTATAAACCAATCATTTTGGTTTTATGGGTCATGATTGTACGTCTTGTATATCAGCATGCTCATTATAATATTTAATTCGATATTAAAAGTAGATAAAATTCTTAATATTACACTGTATTGCATCTCCGTGAGTACTTGCACAGTGCATCCTCCCACGTGCCATAAATTTCACATCTCTACTACTAAGCTGTCTTTGTATCTCATCATTGCACGCGAGAGGCAAATTTAAAGAAATGCCAATTACGCATGGAGAATTCCCTCTTATATATAAGAGATATAGTAATCTATCATATTTTATACATTCGAGTTCATATTAACAATACCTTATAAATCCACTACAATATTATTTTGTTGTATATGCTTGGAATGATCAAATCGGGAGCTTCCCAATATCAGCTGACAATATTCGGACAAATGGTGATTTCGAGCATATGAATTTTGTTAATGTGATCTTGCAGTAAGATTGTTTATCCAAGCATTGGTGAAAAGCTTGTGGCCGGGCAATTAATCGGCATTCGTCTTTTTGATGTTTGACTTTTCCCATTCGAGTTGAGATTCCACTTGCATTATTGTACACCCCCATGAGGGGACCCACCTTGCTTTTGCATGTGGAGCCAAAGGAGTGGAGCTAACTTTCAAGCACGCCTCGTTTATCCCATTTATTTTCTTTAAATTTACCGTACTTTATTGTCCAAAAATAAGATCATAATAAATACCGTTGTGAGAAAGAATCAATAAAACTAATATAATATAATGATTGTGACAATTATTTATACTATTTACGCGAATTTACTCATTTATTATAATTAATATTTTCTCATGTCATATAATAAAATAATATCATCACAATTTTATCCGCTGTTAGTTTAAATAAATGTTGTGGTTGGTGCCGTGAAGCCATCATCAACATGAAAGGCCAAAATTAAAAATTATAAATATATATATATATCGCCTCACTCATCTGAAAATTGAGCGTGGACCAATTAAGATAATTTAATAATTTTTTTAATAAAATAAAAATAATAATTGGAATTTGTCAGTAGGGAAAGTTTATCGTCAAGAAAACTTTACCACTTACTCTGTCCATCCTCTTCATAATCTCAAAGATTGAGTGAATTTTTGAATATTTATATATTTATAAAAGAAAAAAGAAAAACCAACATATTAAAGAAAAAAATGCATTGGCGTATTTTATTTTATTGCATATAAATATTTCAAATTGTCCAAGAGATAATAAAAAAAATATGTCTTAAAATAAGAAAGATAATGGATATATGTGTTCATATCAGAGAGGAGATAGAATACAAAATCTAGTCACGTATTTTAATGGCCAACATTATTTTGGCAACTTATCCATTTGTGGTCCAATATGCAAGTGGATTTTAACTTTAGAAATCGTGTAGAGGTGACGCTGCCACATGAATTCAGTGCTAACACATACATCTAAGTACATATGGACGATTTTTTTTCGTGTGCACAATATGACACATGAAAGTTAGTTAACCACAGTTAATTGGGTTCGGTAAATTTCTTGTTGTTGAAGAGTATAACTCTCATTATTATAATTTTTTATTCATAGATATCAAATATTAAATCTTACTCAAAGGAGAATAATGCCTGCCTACATAAGCAACAAGGATTCTTAATTTGGTTTTATGTCAACATAAGTATAGTGTATTAACATGGTAGTTTTTATGAAATTATTAGTCGTAAAATTAGATTAATCATGGGGTAAATTTGGATTAATCATAGAGTACGCTATGCTTAATTTTTCATTAACCTTGATTTTTTTTTTCTTGTTGGCAAATTATATTAGATCTAACTAAAATTAGCCCGACCTAAAAGTACGACATGAAAATTATATTAGAGATATTTTTTTCAATGCAGGCACACTTAATGTACCTATAATAGTTTTAAATATAACATATATATATATATATATAGTTTGGTACCTTTACTATTAGAAAATTCTTTATATTTCTCCATCTTTAATTATATTTTTCTGATCATGAATTCATAAATTTATTTTTAGTATAATATTATTTGACATTAAAATATCCTATGGGTACCGATAATTTCAGGATCGGCATCCATGGGAAAGATGGCCAATCAAGGATGCCGGTTTTTATTTTTCTTCCCCCTCACCTCAGGAAATGCAACGAGATGTAGCATTATCTTCTGCCCTACGGCGATGGCTGTAGAAGAAATAGCTTGCAACTTAGCCGCCACTGAGGGTTAAATTTGATGAGACATCCATATGCCTAATTATTATAAAATTATCAGAAAAATGTGCTAGCCTGCATCATCAGTGCAAACCTCAGCACACTTAACCCTAATATTAAATTTATTACCAGCTTACGTTTAAATTTATTTTATTTAAAAATTTTAAATTAATATTCAATTTTTTATATTTTTATTTTTATTTAATGGATATAATATTATATATTTTGACATCAGTCTATTATATCACATGTTATTAAAAAAAAAAAAGAGGATTTTCGTTGATCCTCCGCCCACCGATGGAGGCAGTGAGTAAACAGCCGACTCTCTCTCCCTCATCCCCGCAACAACCAGAGGAAAGTCATTCGCAGCTTCCATAAATTAGACAATTTTCCCAACTAGCGATTAATACCCATAGATTCTGGAGAAAATTCTTCGATTTAATAAGGTATTGATTCTTTTATTTATAACGTAAGATATTTAGGTATAATATTTTTGAATAGCTCGTAAAGAAGAGGTAAATCATAATTGATCCTATAAAAAATTCTAAATATTCACATAATATGATATTCTTAATACTTTTTGCCTTGGGTTGATGAGTTACGGCATCGTCGAGTGCTGAAGACTAGTAAGAGCTGCACGTAGAGGACCGAATTTTATCGGCATCAACAAAGGGACACTGTTTCTATTCCACTAAGCGTGCAATCGTGTTACATTTTTTTCGAAATCCTTCTGTTCATTCCAATAAGTACGCCGAGAATTCAAAATAAACCGGCCCTGAAGTGAAAATGTGGAATATAAACAGGGACAAATAAACAATTAAACAAATGGATAAATTAAGGGACTGCCATGGAAAAATAAACTGAGTACTGTCTTGTAAATTACTAAAAGAAATTTGTTGAAATGATTAACTCTGTAATTAATTATATACGATTATATAATTGTATGTTGTACTGGATTTATCATTGGATAGTTCATATACTGAATTGTAAAGAATTATTGAGATTTATCGGGTTTCTGGATACAATACGGTACCCGATCGGAAAGAAAAATGAAATGGAAAAAATTACTTTATTATTATATCCATGGATGGGCTTGGTCCGACTTACTGAATTGGGCAGACATCGGACTTTTTTTTTTGGGCCCGTCCGGACCCATCAACTTAGCTTGGGAAACTTTTCATGGCATTGGTCTTTTTTCGGATGATTGGGAGGTTGGTGCCTTCCGCCATCCATAGGAGAATGAGAGGGGAACTAAAATGGCATGTAGAACAAATACCAAACTTGAATTCTCTCCTGAGAATGATGCTATTTTATCAAATGTCTTTCTCGTTAGATTCTATTTCTTGTGGGTGTACACCACCTTATACCAATTCATGTTTGTATTAGATTGGCCGACTATGAGTAAAGTGTTGATGGAAATTTTGTAACATAATAATTCCAAGATTTATATGTTGAGATATTCTGTACCTGAATCTGTAGTTGGAACTCGTGCGATTGATCGGGTACGAATTTTCTGAAACTGTACAGAAAATCTTTTAGAGAATATGAGACATCGCTTTATCTCCTTTAACTTACGGGATATCAGATGAGTTGATTTTATGGTATGTCCTAAGGATTACAACCATAAATTGCTTATAAACACCTTTAATTTATTAATTTATAATAAAAATTAGAAATTATCTTATAATTTCGGTGCCCATTGATTTATACAACTGTCTGGTAACTCCTATTTTATAAAATTAATTAAATTAACTTATTAATTAATACATGTATATGATCAATAATACATTATTTGACTCTACTTAGTCGAATTAAGAATTGAACGCTTCCTTCATGAATCTCTTCCTTCCGGTCCCAAATCTTATTAGGAAAAAAACAGCTGTCGACCTGATTTGATCACTCATACTGGCGGGCTATCTTCTAAAAGTTTCATCTAGAATCACGGAAATCAAATGCACGGATAGCGTCCGCTCCACAAATTATACTCGTGAACCAGTAAGCTCAGGGGAAAGTAAAATGCCACTTACATAGCTTTCGGCTCAACCCCCCCACCCTTGCGATGATAACGACAACATATATTCTTAGTAAATTGATGAGAATACTTATTTTTTCCCTTTTACGTATGTAATACTCCGAGCTTGCAACGGGTTAACCCGAGTTAACGTGCGTCGACTCAAAACGGCCACACAGTGACGGTGAAAATCGGACTGTGATTCGTGGAGATCTCGGACACCATTTCAACCAAAAAAAAAGGTGCATTAGATTCTTGTTCTTGCTGATAAGGTTAGAAATGTTCGATTGGTTTTCATTAGATTGCGATTCTGTTCGTCACCAAACGATTAAAAACAGGGGACGCACTGTTCGTAAATTCTCATCTAATGGGCCGACGGAGTTCATCGAGGGATAGGATTGGATTCCCCGACTGTCCCGTCCATGCATGGTTGAGATGCACACGGCTATGACTTAAACCCGGAATTATTAGGAATCTACCCATACGGTAGATTTTCTTTTTGTATATAATAAAATTTTAGTAGGGGGCCAAATAAAAAATTTATAAAAACTGATTATTAGATTCTATAGGTCTGATTGCAGAGTGCAATGTGACCAGATTTAAAATATAGGAATTTCTCTTTTATTAAGAAATGGGTTCTATATTAATAAGAAAATATATAATATAATTATCCCTTTTATAATATATATATATATATATATATACATACTGTCCGAGTGAAAACAAAAACGACGTCGTACGGACCCACCAGCTGGCATTTTCCTTCAATCTCGCTCCCACCCTCGCGTAGATCCTTTAGGCTCCATTCATCGTCAGTTCAGTTACCCTCTCCTCCTCCTCCTCCTCCTCCTCCCCCTCCTCCAGCAGGTATTCACTTCCTCCTTTGGTGCGAGAAAGCATGCTCGGTTTTTCGATCGACCGGTGAACCCGTGAATCTTGCATTTTCCGTCTCTACGGCCGGACGAGAGATTCCTTCATCCTCGAAGGTTGTGACCAGTTACGATACGTGGAGGAGGGAAGATGAGGGGGATGGGATCGAGTAAGGCGCGGGAAGGAGGAGCTGGCGAGTACGAGATCGACGACGAGGACGAGCTCGAGGAACCCGGCGGCAGCGCCGCCAAGTGGCCGCGGAGGATGTTCTCTCGAGAGCTGATGCGTGGAAGAGATGACCGCGCGAGCAGGAGCAACCTGGTTCGGAGGAATACCGGACATCCTACTTCTCCTTCATCTTCTCCAGACCGTGGCTTTGTAATTCGACCCGACGAGTGGTACAAATCCTTTCGCTTCTTCCGAATTCTATCTGTTACATGGTGATCCGACATCAAAGTACGCTTGGTTTCTACGCATTAATCCATTCCAAGTTGATTGGCAGATGCATACTACTGCACAGATAATAGCTGGGCACTGTTACTGACTCTCGAACATGTGATGGACAATGATTGATTACGGGCATCATCATAGGAAAGCCATGCCTGTGGTCATAAACATCAGGCCCCACTCGCATCGAGTCGGCCCGGTAGATCACAAGCATGCATATTTTTCAAATTTCCAATGTTTATATTTCTGTGAGTGACAAGTCATAGGAAGTGTCCAAAATTTCCAAGTGCATAGCTCTTTCTTCTCCGCCATAAAATTTGGGGAAAATAGGAAATTTTTATGGTTTAAAACTTGAAAATAATAGTAAAATAAAACTGCAGTAGTGTATGGATGATCTTGATTAGATTGGAAAATAACAAGATTCTAGACTAGAAATCAAATGTGTTGTTTCCCGGACCACGATGAGTCAAGATTATGGCAGAAATCCGGTGTTTGATGGAAAAGATGAGCCAAAACTTCTTCAAAAAAGAGTAGATTTTTTTTTCTGGCTATTACGTGTTTTGGTTTTGGTTGGAAGGGTTACAATTCTTTTTTTGGGGATAAGATCGGAAAGCTAAGAATTTTGGAGGGTTGCTTTTGGGACTTCTTAGAGGACTAATTAATAAAATTCAATAAATGATTTTCAATGGACGGATTCCCCATGTGAAATTCAACTTTGGACAACATATTATTAATTAATATCATGGCTCAAATTTTAAATTTAATTATTATTAATTAAGTATTTATGTCATTTAATTTCTTATTCTTAATTATTCTCTTTTCACTGAAAAATTAGTTTTATTTTTTTGCTCTTTTAGACTGTATGGAAAAATTTTTACCCCGTTAACGGATCTTGAACCTGAACCTATAGGGACAGTTAGAATTCTCAATGAATTGAACAATGTTGGCCAGGCCGAGCACGTTGACGGTCACTTTGGCGCCAAAAAGCACGCGCCTTCTCCCTTCTCTCCTCTTTGTACACCGTAAACTCATCCGGAGCTGCTGAGCACGGCTGCTATGGCGCAGGTGGTACGTACTGTGGACCCACTTCATCCTGATATGGGCGGTCTACTCCTCTTTCTTCACGCCGATGGAGTTCGGCTTCTTCAGAGGGCTGCAAGAGAACCTCTTTCTTCTGGACATCGCCGGCCAGTTCGCCTTCCTGGTGGACATCGTGATCCACTTCTTCGTCACCTACAAGGACTCCCATTCCCACACCATGGTCTACGATCGCTACCTCATTGCTCTCCGGTAATAGCTTTTTTGTTTTTTTTCCGATGAACCAGTTCTGATCAGCTTTCTTTCCCTATCAAGCTTCGTTTTGATTATCAAAATTGTGTCTCTTATTAAGGCTCTCTTCTCTTCTATTTGCTGGTCAAGGTACTTGAAGTCTCGGTTCACTGTCGATCTACTGGGATGCATGCCTTGGGATTACATTTATAAGGTATTCTCTTACTGCCCCATTTTCCATTGGCTCATTGATCGTTTCTCTAGGAATCATTTGTTAAAAATCTGAGCTTGTGTGCATCTATGATTTCACCAATATCATTATCGGCTATGATGTGGAAGGTGATTGCATGCTCTGCCCTGAAGGGTTTGTTGTTCCTATTAAGTGGGCTTTCGATGAATTCTGTTACTTTGAATGTCTATTCATTGTCTTCACTATTTTCTGAAGCAAGCAATCCAGAAAATTAGAAACTATTTTATATGCTACATTTGGATCAGAAGATGTATTCTTTGAATAGGCCTGTGGAAGAAAGGAGCCAGTCAGGTATATGTTGTGGATTCGGCTTAGTCGGGCATTGAGAGTGACAGAGTTTTTCGAGAAGCTGGAAAAGGACATCAGGATCAATTACCTGTTCACACGAATTGTGAAGCTTCTGGTTGTTGAGTTATACTGCACGCATACTGCTGCTTGCATTTTCTATTACCTTGCTACCACTATGCCCGCCTCGCGGGAGGAATACACATGGATAGGGAGTTTGCAGATGGGTGACTACAAATATTCTCACTTCAGGGATATTGATCTCTGGAAGCGTTACGTAACTTCTCTTTATTTCGCCATTGTTACCATGGCCACTGTCGGTAAGTCTTTTCCATTTTCTTTTCTCCCTATACTATCCATCTTTAGACAATGTATTAATTCATTCTAAAATTTGATCTCTACACTGCTTGTTGAAGTTAAGTTTTGAAGCATGTTCTGATATAGCTTCTGATATGCAGGCTACGGAGAGATACATGCAGTAAATGTCAGGGAGATGATATTTATCATGATCTATGTGTCCTTTGACATGATTCTTGGCGCTTACTTGCTTGGTAACATGACAGCATTGATAGTAAAAGGATCAAGGACGGAAAGGTTTAGGGATAAAATGACTGATCTTCTCAGATATATGAACAAGAACAATCTTGGGAAGCAAATAACTAATGAGGTTAAAGGTCATCTACAATTACAATACAGCCACAAGTACACAGAAGCAACTGTTCTTCAGGATATCCCAAACTCCATTAGAACAAAGGTATTACTGAATGCGTCAAACCATTCTAATAAGAAAAATATAAATTTAAATCCTTTTTGTTCTTACTGTTGATGATCATCTCCGTTTTCACCTGTAAGTTCAAACTAATAATTGCGAAGAATCTTTTCCGCTTTCCAGATCCAACAGAAGTTATATGAACCAGATATAAAAAAGGTCAATCTTTTCAAGGGTTGTTCTCCAGGATTCATTAAGCAGATTGTAAGTAATTATCCTCTAAATAGATTTTAAAAGATAAACTATATCTGTCTCATTTTCTTGCTAATGAATGCCTAAATTTACTCATAAGTCTTTTAGTACATTAAGTTCCTTGCTCTTTAATTGAGACCCTTCTTCTTGATATTAACTTTAAGTACTTTGATGACAAATGATTGATTGCTCTGATTTATCAGGCAGTTAGAGTACATGAAGAACTTTTCCTTCAGGGAGAAACTATTATAGAACAGGAAACTGCAGTGGACCAGCTTTACATTGTCTGTGGTGGGCAACTGGTATGAGCTCCTTCTGTATAATTTACAAAGATGTAAATTATTCTTCCAAGTTTACTAGAAATTATCTGTGATTTTTGACATTGATGTCTCTGTGACAATAGTTTTATTGTTAAATTTGAGCCTTCAATTAACATGGTTACCTGCAGAAAGGAGTGAGAATTGACGATGACAGTAAAGAAGAGTTTCCTATGCATCTCCCAATGTATAGCACCTTTGGCGAAATCCCTATGTTTTTGAGCACTACTCTGCCTTACAACGTTCAGGCATGCGAGCTATGCAGGCTCTTGCGGATTGATAAACAGTCTTTAACAGATATCCTTGAAATAAACATTTCTGATGGTAGAACAATCTTAGACAACACCCTCCAGGTAGAGTATATGGTGATGTTTGTTTTCATTTCTTTTCACAGTGATATCTAGATACTTATTCATGTTACTTTTGAGAAATCAATTCAATTATCAGTAACTTCAGGCTCCTTGCAATTGTTCCCATGTCTCAAATTTTCATTATATATATTTGCTTAAGCTTTCAGGATGGTGCACCCATCAACCACTGTTCTATAAAGAAAATGCCAATGCTGGATACATTCTGATCTGCAACTCTTGCATGCAACTTATGAATGAAAAGAGTACCCTTCTTATGGTTTTGTTATAATTGACAGGGAAAAGACTCCAATGTCCGCAAGAAGATATTGGAATCAGATGTTACTCTTCTCATTTTAAAGCATGAGTCAGAGTTGGCAATGAGGGTTAATTGTGCTGCCTACAATGGAGACTTCTACCGGTTAAAGCATATAGTAGGAGCTGGTGCTGATCCCAGAACGACTGATTATAATGGAAGATCACCATTGGTATAAGCTCCAAACCAGCCTCATGTACAGTGATTTACAACTTGCAGCATAGATGCAAAACCTTACTGTCAAAACGTGCTTTATGAGTTTCTTTCTCCATGAAGATTATGGACATTACCCTTTTTTTCAAAGACATCTCGTCTACTGAACTTTCTGTTTTGTACAGCATGTTGCAGCATCAAAAGGACATGAGGAGATTGTTTCTTTCCTTATTGAACAAGGAGTGGCCTTAGAAAGTACAGGTACTCTACTCTCCTCAAATATAGGCATGAGTTTTCTACGTCTCTTCTTTATGCCTGAAGGAAGTACAGCAGGACCTTGATATAGAATGGAGTTCTATAAGGCAGTTCCATTTTCAGATGTTCTCATTTATTATGAACATGCACTTATTGTAATCAGCTTTTCATCATCTGTTTGAATTTCAATTATGATGATCTACTCATATGGTTCTATCATTTTTTCTGTCAAATTAGATAATTTCGGAAACACTCCATTACTTGAGGCTATCAAGAATGGGCACGATCGTGTAGCATCTCTACTTGTTAAGGCAGGTGCATTCCTTATGATGGATGATGCTGGGGATTTTCTCTGTAAGGTTGTTGTGAACAAGGATGTGGACCTACTGAAGAGGCTTTTGGCTTATGGAATCAACCCCAATGCGAGAAATTATGATTATCGAACACCATTACATATAGCTGCTTCTGAGGGGTCATATTTTTTGGCAAGGTTGCTTCTAGAATCAGGAGCTAGCGTTCTTTGCAAAGACAGGTTCATGGATCAATATCTTTCAATCAAAGCAAAAAAGAGCAGGGAGAGGGAGAGAGTGTGTTCTTATGGAAGATATTCAGGACCACTAACTTCTATAATATGTGCACTTATTTGGCCGCTTCTTGCTTGCAGATGGGGAAATACTCCAACTGATGAAGCTCATTTGGTTGGAGATAAGAATCTGGTTCAGCTGTTCCAGGATGTGGGAAATTCTCAATCATCCAAGCTAGTTGATCATTCTCAATTCCTTGGTAATCATAACCTTCTAGCTCTTAATTTATAATGTGCCATATGACACAACCCAAGTAAAAGCCAATCTCATCAATTGGAGAATGCTGTTTCTTTAATTTACTAGCTAGAGCAGCTGGTGGAACTGATTTGACTGAGATTCAAGCCTAAATCCAACTGGTTCAGTGTGAACACAAAACCAGCCTTTAAAGCTGGCTGTTCAAGTTTTTCCTGGAAGATATCCAGGTTCATAGTATGAAATGGACTTTAAAGCTCAGCTGGATGTGATAGGCATCATTTGAACTAATCTTGAATTTGTCTAACTCAGCCACTTCCATATACAGTCCTATTTTGACGATGACATTTGACATACAGATACGCCACAGAGGAGGAAATGCACCGTATTCCCATACCATCCGTGGGACAGCAAGGATGACCGGAGGAAACCGGGAGTTGTTCTGTGGGTCCCACAAACTCTAGAAGAGCTTATCACGGAAGCGAAAGCGAAGCTGAATATGCCGTCTGAATGCTGTTTGCTGGTGGAAACTGGTGGTAGAATTACTGACCCTGACATGGTTAACGATGATCAGAATCTGTTCCTGGTGAAAGATGAACAGCAAGGAGGATAGTACTGTCCACTTTGGGTACTCCTGTGTCAATATGCAGGTCGAGCTTTCCTGCTAGATCTTCATCATCAATATACCGTCTCCAGAGGTTACAGAGGCAGGAAGCAAAGAGCTCTAGCCCACCCAGATGAATCTTTCCGATAGGATTATTCCATAAATTGGGATTATGAAGAAAGGGATGTACTTTAGTGTATGAGAAGTCATCATGTGCAACTCTGGGAATCTGCTTCCTGCCCTCTTCATTAACAAGCGGCTGGTAAGGTTGATGTCTTGGTGATTTATGTACGTCGGCAAGCCTAGAAATATTTTCCGTTGAACGGTTATTCAACATCGTCCTCTCTTCTTTCCTAGCCATGAATTGTCGGAAGCTACTGATGTCACATTATCATATGCGGATTTTTATCGGGCTGCTATTTGGGAGCATGTTATCGGCATGACATGCAGCTTGCGCAAGCCAGATTTTACCACTTAAAATTTTTTATTTCCTTGAATGAAGTTTTGAAGTTCGATCGATCTGATTGAATTTGGACTGTGATGTGATCCGATCGGATTTCGACCGATTTGTTCGGTTGACCGATCCTATCTGATCAAATTACTTCGGATTCGATCAAATATCAGCCAGATTTGTTCAGTTGTACAGATCCGATTCAATCTGATTGCCATGTCTGATGCGATTTCTTACTTCCTATATAGATTTGAGCCAGTTGTTCCTTACATTCATTGAAAATTGTTCGAAAACTTGCATTAAAATCCTCTCCCTCCTCCTCCTCCTCCTCCTCCTCCTCCTGCTGGAGCATCCTAAGTGTTCCTCCGTGGAGCTAGAAGTCCGTGCGACACGAGCTCTGCAGGCACCACGCGAAGGGGGTGAAAATCACCGTGTTTTTGTTGTTCCTTCTGTTTCTCTGTGATCGCTAATTTATTATTTTTTGATAACAGTTAAGGTCTGCGAGTAGCTGAAGCAGAGAGAGACGGGGATGACATTGCAGTGGCTAATGTTGTCCTTCGTGGTGTCGTCTGCGGCAGCCATAGCCTCCTTCCTCCTGAACCTTAACTCTCCCAAGCTCCTCGAGTACAGTCTCGCCTCTGCTGTCTACAACATCATTGATCCTGCGATCATCGTCCTTGCTGGGTTCGAGATCCTAGGTGAGAGGAATTTAATCGATTCTGGCGGGAAGTTACGCCTCTGAGTTTGATGGTTGTCAATTTCATTAAATCTTGAATTTTTCTTCGATGTTAATGGCCGTTAGGATGTTGACAAAAATGGTTTTGATGGTTCGTGCGTGGATGTGATATTGGATGAACACTTCAATTTTGGGCTGTATTTCTAGATTCTCATGAGCTGGATTTTCCTTGTGTTGCTTTGATTGGAGATTGTGGATTCGATCTACAAATATGGTTCTGACTTTCCCATGTTCTTGCTGCTAATTCTTGTTATGTTGAGTTTGGCTTGGATTCATGATGGGGTTCACAGAATTTCCCTTGTCTTGTGCTTAATTATTGATGGATATTTAGGTTTTAGGTTGCTAATAGTATGGACGTTTAAAGATCAGAGGAGGTTAAGATACCTGTATCTGATGGCAGCACACTTGTCATTTTCGAGATTGTTGTGTTTTCTTGTGCAGATTTTAACAGGAAGAATGAGCACCGCTAGGTGTGCGCATCTGACATCTGCACAGCTGCTGAGAGGAATCGATACGAGAGATCGGTGAGTGGAAGTTTGGCTTAACGACTTATCTGATTTACAGAAAGCTTGGTGTTACAATGACGGATTTCATCAGCTATTTCCATGAGGAAAACGAGACAAATGCTTCAAATTTATTGAACGTGACCAAATTTAATGACTGGGCATGCACTCTTTTGAATTTGAGCAGCTTGTGATGAGAGAATCGATCAAGCTTGTTGATAGAGCTGAGCTTGTCCTTCAATTATGCAAAAGCGGACTTTAAGGGGCTACTGTTTTCACTGCTCTTATTCGACTGAGGAAACACTCTGCCTGGTCACGAGCATCTCTTTGCACCGTGGAAGGTATCCCTTCTAATGTTCAACGAATGGCTAGCCCAGGAAGCGGTATTTCCTATATATATCTCTTCCGAGGGCTAAGTCTTTTGCAACACGACTCCAGCAGAACTTCTATACTTATGCTGTAGTGAAGTAGTAAATGCCTGTGAGTGGTGCAGTATAACAATATTTATGTCTAGTACAGAGGTTAGAATGGAAGTGAATTGCTCCTTATCATCGATAAAATACTAAAAATGGAAGGATTTCGTTGTATGGAATCTTGAGTATATTCTTTTAGCCACCAAATCTAACCTCGGGTGTTCCTTTCAATGTCGCTGGCTAGATATGTGCATCGTGTTTGGCTTTCTCACCTGCTGCTGACTGCATTAGTTACACCACACCTAACCTGAAGGCAGCGTGCATGTGATGCTGATATTAACGGTGATCTTCTTCCCATCTATTACACAGATGCATCCTTTCTGGAACGATTAATTTGAGTTTTTGCTCCTTTTACTGGACATTCCTGATCCTGAGTGCTGTTGATGGCAGATCTACAAAACTCAAGAGGGATGTTATCCTATGTGCCTCCTTATGCTGCTCCCTCCACTGGTACATCTTTGTTCCATGTTTCCGTGCTCTCTTCACGATGAACATCTAGCACGCATTGGAGTGATGAGTATTGGGGTTGGATCTTAATGTGGATGCAGGTGCGTCTGCAGAATCATCAAGAACCACAGGGAGATTCAGACCTTAAGAGCAAGTGGAGAAGGGGCACGAGGAGCGGTAAGAGTAGAGACGTACCTGATGTTTTCCCAAATCTGTGATTGAGTACAAGGAGCAGTTGGCGTATAGATAATATCAATGATTTAAATTTTATTATAATATTATTTATTTACTAGTTTTGTGACTATTGCGATACTATAAATGGGCGCATCTTCTTGTACAGTCCCTAGACTCACTTACTAGAGAATCAGCTTCGGGCATATATATGTTTATGTATGTATATATATAATTTTACACTGTGATTATATGTGTTAACTCGTGGAGCTGCTTTCTTTGCTATATAGGTCGACATTATCAGACGACACATACTTTTCCTCAATTGAAAAAAAAAAAGATTTCAACGATCAAGGCACACTTCTTTTAATTAGTTAGTGTCATCAGATGGGCTTCACTGAAATGCGTCACATAGGACAATTGGGCACGTAGCATAGGCGGGCACGAAGATGTTAAGGCTGTCTCTCATCCGTTTCATGTTGAAGCTCTTCACTATCACCCTCGCCCCCTTGCTTGTCGTGTGTATCCACCTCTCAGCCCCACCTGGGTCGAAAAGGGAAATACAGGAAAAGGAAAATAATGCGATGCGATTACGATCGGAACTAATGGTTATGGCTTCAGTAACCCGTCAATTTTCAACTCAGATGCAGGAGCCGAACCCCACTTGAGAACTATGGCAGAGACTCGGTCTAACAATGTATGATTCCTCTTCTTCTTCTTCTTTTGGAAGAAAAATGCAAATGAGAGACTGTAGATGTTCCTACCTGGGCGGCTGCCATCTGATATATATATATATGCTTTTGAGGGTGAGGCTCTCCATGACAGCTACCTGTCACGGATCAGCCGGGATACCATGGTTAATCACGTGATATATGATTTAATCCTATAGGAAATTGAAGGAATGAATTATCAGAAACAGTATTCCACAAAGAGGCCGACCAAAGAAGAAGAGATGGTCGGCGGAGACCGGAAATTTTCATGATCACTACTCTTTTTTGTTTTTTTTGGTAAAGTAGGATCTCTCTATCTCCTGTAGATAGCAATGCCATTGCAGCGAACTCCTCACTGTTCATTAAGCTCTAATTTAACTATTCCCACAGCTCATCAACAGACCTGTAGCCTGGCCCGTTCTCATTGACAAGCATGTCCCCCCGGAATCCCTGTAACTGTGGGATCTGGTTGATCTTCTCCAACTCATCCTCTGTCAGCTCCCTTTCCCATTCGAGTATCCTAAGGTTGTCTTTCATCCTCTCCTCGTTGAAGCTCTTCACTATCAGGCTCAAGCCTTGCTCGCAAACCCACCGCAGTGCCACCTACTCAATGGCATTCAATCTCTTGAGATACAACAGATGATAGCGATCGCTATCTGACAAGTAACACAACTCAGATTAAAGTCCTTTTGGTCACAGCAAAGGCCCGATAAACATGATAGGCGATCAGTGAAAGGAAAATAAAGATGAGGCTCATAATCTTTTGATTTCTACTCGAGACTGCAGTGAACCCCTTTTTCGAATCATCGGTTTCAATATGACAAACTTGACTGTTGTCATACGTATGTCATGGATAAGAATGGTGTATATGAGACTCAATTTTCTTTACCTGAGCCACGGTTGTTCCTCTGGCTTCTGCAATGTCCCTGAGGATGGGACTATCCATGACAGCCATGGAGCCCCATGCGGCTCCATTGGCTGCTAATGGAGACCAAGCACTCACATGTATCCCCTTCTCCATGCAGAATGCTCTTAGCTTCTCTTGTTTCCATGCAACATGCATCTCCACCTGATCAACAAGGATCACTGAAGAATGACCGAGCTTAATCTGTCGAGCCACTAGGTGCTTGCTAGCACAGACTGACTAGCTAGAACGCAATTCTTGCCATGGGTAATTGCACATAAACTTAATCCTAACTTACCTACTTTGACCGAGATTCATAACTACTAACAGTCAATAATCAGAACATTCAAGATAGCACAAAATGAAGCAAAACCTGATTGACAGCAGGTGGAATGGTGCAGAACTGGAGGATCTGGGAGAGCTTCTTGGCACTGAAGTTGCTGACGCCAATGGACTTAGCCAAGCCCAGTTTGGAGCACTCTTCCATGGCTTCCCAGGTGCCCTTGATATCAAATTCGAGTAAGTTCCCCTTTTCAAGATTATAAACGTCTTTTGCCTCCTTTTTCATCCTTACTGGGAAGTGGATCAGATACAAATCCACATACTCTAGCCTCAACCTCCTAGTTAAGAACCCAAAAACACAGTTTTTAGTACTTCCACTGCATAAGTACAGTATCACGAGATCAGTTGGGATGTAAATCATGTTATCGATGAGGGGTTCGGCAAGTAAACATTCTCGGATGGACCGTACAATGAGATAAATCAATATTCGGAGATGCATAATGCATGTACTCATGTTGGAGTCTCAAGAGTGCGGGCGTTTCTCTCAGTTCTTAACGTATGAACCGACAGCAGCATGGATAAGAATTAAAATTTTGTGGTTTCGGGCTGACCAGCTGGGTCTCGACCCCACCCTCGGATGCTGAGTATAGCCCATATTTTTTGTAGCTTTTACAAAAGGAAAATTCATGATATGATTGATGTCATAAAATTCACCGCTGCGTGCTCAGGAGCTCCAACGTCAACGATAATCAAGATCGCTGGAGATAGGTTATGTTGATAATTCTCATCACCAGATATAATGGAGTTAAAGCTTTCGGGGACACGTGTTCTATCGGATTTTGCAAATGCATTGGAGTCTCGGGAGCTTGTGATAAAACGCTTGCGTTACCCGAGAGTCTCCTTCAGCGCGGGGACAGCATGAGCACGGTCTGCGTCGGAGCACCACAGCTTGGATGTGATGAAGACCTCGTCTCGGCTCTTGATGAGCTGCCTGTCGAGGGCCTCCGCCACAGCTCGGCCGATCGATTCCTCACTGCCATAGTGCGCAGCCGTGTCGAAGTGGCGGTAACCCACCTCCATGGCCTGGACAAGGATGGTCGCTAGGGCTGCAAGAGGTGGCCGGGCGACAGCGGCGGTTCCTAGCCCGATCACCGGCATCCCATGGCCAGAGCTAAGGGCCACCTTTGGTATGGCTCTTCTCGATGATCCCGCGTCTCCCATTTGTTTTCCTTTTTCCAGTTTTGGAGGTCAACTGTGCTCTAGCCTGAGGAGATTAAGAGGGGTGCCTTATTGGTGGTGAAGCGGAAAGGACATAAATTTATCAAGAATGCTCAGAATTGAAATCTATACACACACACACACACACATATATATATATATATACATTCATGCGAGTGCATTAAATTTAACGGGCCATAGTCCATTGAGGCCTCTTAATGCCCAACAATCCTTTCTCAAAATTTTCCATCCACCGCCTTCGGAATCCCCACGTGTAAAATCCACTTCCATTTTAGTGTGTATTAGACTCAGCGAAGAAGAAAGAGAGAGAGAGAGAGAGAGAGAGAGAGGAAGACCGAGGCTCGGGGGAGTTGCGTGCATGGATGGCTACTTTGGATTTTGTCCCTTCGGCGCTACTCCTAATTCGTTTCAATCGCAACATTTCCTTGTGAAAGTCGTCTAGCCTTTCTATCGTCTGTTGCTTGATTGAATTAAATTCAGTATTGATCGGTTCCATTAGTAATTATGAAATGGGTTTCCTTCCAAACTTGACGTTTTCTTCAGAAATGACAGTGGTTCTTCCACATCTTCTTTTTTTTAGAAAAATTGAACCTAATAAGTAAAAGAAAAATAGCTTCAATTTGGTAATGAAGAGTCATCCTTCGTTCTATTAATTCCGAGTTTGTGAGCCAATTATGAGTCAAGTAACTTAAATTGGTGCTATAGGTAGGAGGTGAACCCCCACCTGCAATTTAACTACACAATAAATAAATCTTATTTGCTTCCTTCGGACTTGAATAAATTCTTGGGTTTAAAATTTTTTAAATGAAAAAAAAAATTGTAACCGATAGAATCTTACTTATTAATTGTTCAATACGGCTCAAATCAGTTGGAATCAATCACTATGCAGGCCCGTACAGGTGAGTAAAGGGCCGTAGAATTCGAAGTAAGTGTGGTGTAGGAATATGACCTACCACCAAATGATCGAGGATTTCGGTTGTGGTCCGGCATTCATACCATTTTGGTTGAGCTCGGGTTGCTTCGAGGTTGTGGCCGTTTACTCGTGAAGAACAAGAGATCTCTGGATTCAAATTTATCTAAACAGAGAGCACAGCATTCATCGATACTATGTAAAGCAATGTCTCGTGATCGTCGGAAGAGCCCGCCCGCACAAGGCTATGCTATGGTACTTCATTTTCCCTTCTTCGAATTGTTTGCCGGGCATCAGCGACCCAATAAATGCCCCTTCTCATGCGACGACACCCATGTTGTCGAGCCTTGTTGATCAGTGACGAGTCTGCTAGGCTTCCATTTCCGCTGGCCATCTCTAATCACTGCAGCAGAGGGATCCCGGTGGCAACAATTTGCCCTTGAGTAAGGCCGGAAATGAGTGGACTGGAAGGGTGCCAGTTACCATACCAAAAGAATGTTTTCTGACCATCTCCAATAACATTCTTAATCGTCGGATAGGTCTTGTCTCTTAACTTCAATAATTCTCTCAGAGAATATACAGGAGCAAGAGCAAGAGCAGGACCATGTGCTTCTATTTTTCAGCAGATAGGCATGGAGCTGAGCTATCCATAAAGATCCAGCACCACTAATAAGAAGCCAAAGCAATCGCATCGAGGAAGACTGGTTCCATCCAATAAGCCCCTTGATATCCAATCCTCCTCCTCCTGATTTAGGCAATGTCACAATGTTCCAATTAACTTTTGCTCCAGTGGCCTCCTCATTCCAACATCGCGTGATGATCATCGATACTAGAGCAGCAAATGAATGGGTGATTATAACGCTTGACGAACATCGATATGGAAAGGTTATATCAACAAACTTGTGCAGTCTTTCGATGATCGAGTCGAGAAGGTGGCATGCCTGAAGCATTGAGCCAATGCCTATCAAATCTATATACCACAATTGCCTATCGAACGTATCTACATCCTCATTTCAATTTTCACCATTTTCTTATAAGCTCAGTATTATTACATAAGTAATAATGAATAGGGTAAAATTAAGGAGTTAGTTGAATTTCAATTTCACATAGGTAAAGGCACAACACTGGACGATCTTGTTTTCATTGATCACTGAATTCCAAGCTTCGAAGATTGAACCGAGTATCAAATGGACATCGAAGTGGACGTTGTTTCTACTTCTGGCCATCGCCGATGACATGGACGTAAGGAATACATGCAGAACACGATACAGATGCGACTTGTCAAATTCAATCCATTCTCCGTATTTACAACAACATTAGTGTCTGTATAAGGTACACATCTATTCCAAGACTATCGGTTTTTCTTCAACCTTTAATCATTTGAATCCCGGATCATCGGCCAATGCGCCTTTTGGGCCGGCTTCGGCGAATGCCCTGCAAGGCCCATGTCTGATCGAGTCCCAACATAAATTCACTTTCTAATCAATTAATGATTATTCATCCTATCATGACAACAGTGTTAGCTTTATAAAATCATACTTATTTTTTCGGAATTCTCGTCCCCGTAAGTTTTTCATGTCATCTCCCGTAACCCTTTTGGCGCTGCTTCAAGATCCAAGTTCCATAATTCCATTCGCATGATTAGTCCCTCAAGGAAGGTTCACTCCGATGACCCAACTCGCTTTTGCAGTGGAAGCTTTTGGATAACACTGTTAACTCATCCACAACTAAGTGCCAACCCGGGCAAAGAAAAATCAATCTGCATCGTGATTGTTGACTAGTTAAACTGACGAAACCGACTAAACGAAAGATGGGGACCGGATGTTTTCTATGTCAAAGATGCTATCGGCTTCTAATGGAAACGATCCAATGGAAAATTTTGTCACATAATGAAGTGTGTGATAATCTGCAGATGGAAACGAAGAGGGTAAAGCTGAGGATCTGCAGTTGTAAATTGGGATCGCTTAGCTTAGCTTAGCTTAGCTTAGCTTACGTGAAATGAAGGCCACAATGAATGCATTGAATACATGATTGCACGTTGGAGTGTTTGCGTTGCTTTTGGAAAAAGTCGGTGTCTTTTCCTTTATATCTTTTAGAGATTTCGATGCTTTTGACTTTTGTGGAGTCACAGAGGCGGACTTCTCTTTTTGGATTTATAAAAAGATGAGTGTGTGTATGTCTTCCCCACTGTCTCACATGGTCTGTTTCTCTTTGGGTTACCCCTTAACCCCACTTTTCTGTATGGAAAATTCTAAGGGCTCCAAAAGTGGATCACTAGATGCCCTAACCAAGGACACTAACTCTGCTGAGCTGCCCCAATACTTTTTCTTTTAAATAGAATCTATCTTGCAAATTGACATGGGAGTCACTCTTGACTCGTTGGACCACTCGACCCGATAATACTCGGTTAGACAGCACAGTCCCCAGTTACTTGGTAGACTGCGTCCTATCTCGATCGGTCGGACAGCCAAACAACACCTAGTCGGATGCTTTGTCCTACTATCCTCCCATTGGTATTCTCGGCCACCCTTGGCTAGATGATCATACCTCAATTGTTGGTGGACCGACCGACAAATTCTCGCTCTGTCGGTCTAACAAGCACACCTCCAGTGTGACCCTTATAAGTACATCAGATGACATAGGAGAATGTAAGTATGATCTTCCTTATATTTCACCCATACTTTTTCCTCTTCAGTTTATTGACCTAATCACCGGAGGGCTTTCCCGAAACACCCCATTCAACCTGGACTTGCTTTGTAGGTCTATCTATGGGCTAGAACTTGGTGGAACGTCCAGACCTTCGATCATCACGTCTCCTAGCCTAATAAGGCCAGGACCCATATCACAAATTTTGGAAAAGTTCATTGTTGAAAATTTTTTATCCCTCTATTAATAGATTATGATCAAAATTGAATTACTTATTACGCATGAAATTTCTAGATATTATGTGTTATATTTTGAGGGGAAAAAAGAAGTACACCACACCTCTTGTTGCACCTCGTTCTATCATTAGGGTTTGTGGGCTTATGATATCAACTTTCCTTTCCTTAGGGTTGGTGGGTTATCATCATTGGGTTTTGCTAGGTAAGTAATATGTTATGTTGGAGTATTTATAAATGAAGAAAATTTTTGATAGGAGAAGTCCATATATAATCAGTGTATAAAATATACAAATGCATCTCACATGATGCATATCGAAAAGTTCTCAACTCGTAAACTAATCAGATCATGTACAACCTAAAATGTTAATAATCTAGCAGGTCGAAGTGTAACATAGCCGGAGATGTCATCGAGTCTTTCTTATCTGATGCTGAAGCTATCGGCACTAGTTTCTTCTTCTTCTTCTTCTTCTTTTTTCGAGTTGTAGCAAGATGATTGAGTAGATCCGTCCTGCAGATCCTTCCTAGCAAAGCTACAGCATAAGTCAATTCCCCTAAGGAAGCTTTTTTGTTGTAAATATGGCCCCTTTATCTCACCTTTATTCTTGCCATGGCAGGAGACATGTTACCCCTTCGCTGGAGCTTGCTAGTTGCTAGCTTTCCCTTTTGTTTACTTTTTGTTTGTTTTTCCCGTCCTAAGGATTGCTTCAAAACCAGAGAACTCGATGCATGACTTTTGAGCATTTTTTTAGCTTACAGGACAATGACGCAGGCACCAAAAAAGGTTAACGAGACTCAGGTTAATGGAATCGGGAAAAAGAACGCTTATCACATTGTCTTACATGCACGCACTTGGTTCTTGATCTCGATAGGTGTCATTCAAACCACTGTGTCGAACACCGAAAGGGCATTCTCTTCATTTTTGGAGCAAATAAATACAGTTCGGTTCGTATATCTATATGTATTTATCTATACATTCCTATCCACTTTTCAAGCAAATGATACCTACACAGTGGTGGCACAAGGAAAGCTCGATCAGAAGTGCTGTACCCGAGGTGCCCGGACTCAATCAGATATGCGGTTGAGCTCTGCATGATCTGTTTGTTAATCATATATGTGCGCATTATGATGATGAAAGGATTGTATTCTAGCACATAGGATGCGAGTTCTTGATCATCCGGTATTCTTCGATTGGAACAAATCAACAGTGAAGTTCGCTAGATATCGTATCTGATCCAGATCGAAAAGATTCTTTTCATTCGGAAGGAGTTTTGTCTTTCATGTGTGAGCTGATCCCACCACTGTAGCAATGAAGTGACGGAAGCACATGGAAGACTGCCTGAGGGAAAGGAGCCTTCTTCCCAGAAGGAAAAAAAAAAAAAAAAGGCTATGCATCAGAAACCGAAAGAGAAAAGCGAACTACCCACCACCCCCGCGCTTCCCTGTATCCGTACATATACGTTGTTCTAAATTCTAAATGTAAATAATTTAGATGAATAAAGAATATCAATTTTAAATTTTATAAATTAAGGAAATTTATAATTGGGATGTGATCTTATTTCACCAACATGACTTAGAGTTTGAACTATTAACCGGTGATTTAGATACAAAATCTCTCGATTTCGTGCCCCCCCTATCAATTCTATTAGTATATTAAATCCCATTTCACAATTTCATTTATTGATAATTTGTGCCTTTTTATTTAAGTCTTCGTTGATGATTTTACATTTTCCTAGTAAGGAGATCTAAAGGAATCATGAAAGCTGGAAGGGGGAAAGAGTGAAGAAAGGAATAAAAAAAAATCGTAAGAAAGACAACTGANTTTTTTTAATTATATATATATAATACTCATAAATTTAAAATAAAATAGTAAAAGCGAGGAAATAATAAAAGGATACCGAAATCTCACAATAGAATCGAAATTACAACTTTTTAATTGTTAAAATAAGAACGGTGTCACTGTACCAACCTCTCTTTTTCTCTTTCATCCCTCTTATAGAAAGCGACAAACACTTGGAATTTAAGAAGAACTCCGTGGAATTGTATTATGGTCCGCCATGTTTGTGGTGAACATCTCTAGATCACAACAATACTGTATTACCCACGATCTAGCTAAATTAGACCCTTCACAAGATAGTTATGATATATGTATATTTTTTTTTTTAGGGAGATAGTTCTGCTACTCTCTTAAATCTTTAATTGTCTATGAAAATTATCTTAACTGATAAAAAGACAACTATAATCTTATATAAGAGAGTGAGCATACAAGAAAATTTTGTAAATATAAGATGTTCGATTGCAATATGGTTCCATTTAAGGGTTGCTACGGCCCGAGAATCGTAATCCTAAGTCGGAGAAATTTGATTACTCTTGCAACTTTAACAATACATCAACACGAGAGGGATTCGATGCATTTTTCTTGGTCGTATATGTGAATCTATGTGTGTATATGCTTAAGTTTCCACATTCATCCAAGGAGGGGGGGGAGTACTGTTGACGATTGGGATGCTTCGTAGAACAAGACACGCGACCGGTTGTTGCCAGGAAGGTGACAACATGGGAAGAGGTCCACTTACGTATTAGATTTAGATGGCTTCGATCGGGGGCGTGTAAATTATTCTTGCAAGAATGAATGAATCAGTGCCATCAAATTCAAATTCAGACAAGATGGAAATTATCATGATGAGCCTGCCTGAGTGAGAGGGCCCACAACTTGCCAATTGTTTAAAGAAAGCGTCCCGTACAATATTGACCGCAGCACGTAGCATGCGTCGTCATTAAGTTAACGTAATGAGTTCGCTCTCTAGCTTGAAATTGGACCGTGGTCGAAGATCTCACTTCCACTGCAATTTGCTTGAATATATCTCCAACTTAGTTTGGTTCATTTTAATTTGATGATTATCTTATATACTAATTAAGCTGCAGATAGGGGTCCGAGTCAATTTCTCTGTGCGGTTCGAACATCCATCGAATCGCCATCAGAGCAAAGATATGATGATTGCTCTCGACGATACGTATCTGATCTGAAGCCGGCGACGGGATGCCGGCAAGTGGAAATGTCTCTTGGTATTACGATACAACAGTGAGTGGGGCTTGCCCGGAGACTTACATTCATCATACTAGTGCACAATTACAAAAAAATGACGAGGGAAATTTCTCAAATATGTTCGAAACTGCCGAGGAAGTAATGCCATTATAGTGACCGTCCACGTTAAGGGAAAAAAAAGGGTGTCCGGCGGGAAATAGAATAAATTGGGAAGACTCACCATATATTTGCTTTGATTTTCTTTTTGAATATCGTATGTCCTTTTTTTTCAATTTTTTAAACTTTATTAAATACAAAATTTGCCCTTCTCATTTTCGCCTTCTTTTTTTTCTTTACGTTTTTTTCTCGAAGAAAACAAGGTGGTAAATCGCCACTTCTGCATATGATGAGCCCGAGGTCCTCCATCATATCTCTACCTTATTTCTAGAGAAATGTATTAAACATTAGTTAGAATTTTTTTATTACGTTAATAATTCCAACAAATATCACTTTTTTTGTGTGGCTAATGTTGAATTTGGCGAACAAAATATATGACTATGCATATATTTTTTATTTAGAGTTGTCTCCTGTCGATGTGCGTAATTGTATCGTCGTCGTCGTCTTTGTTTGCCACAATCAACTACGATTATTTCAAAATCTAATAAATTCAAGATTATTAATCAAAAAATAAATACATTACTCCCCCATTATACCAATTATTTATTTATTTATAATATTTCAACAGACACCCATATTATTAATATGGACACGGTGCTTTTGCCCTCGAGGTTGAGGGAATGATTACTACCGAGCTTTTCAAAGGGCAAGAGGATGAGGGTGAAGAAAAATATGGAGTCAGATGCGTCCGGCTGGCAGCGATACACATTGTGGCACGTGCTCTTTGCAGAATTCGAATTGGCAGAAGCAACATTCCCTTGTATAATAATATTAGATTTCAAACATTCATGATCAGAATGCCGGTGGATTGAATTATTCATCTCCCCCATTTCCTAGTGAACTATCTCCCGAGATTTTTTTTAAAAATTTCAATAAGCTATGAGATATTTTTGGAGTACAATAATTTATTTTAGTTAGGACATTTCATCATGAAAAGTTAGACAGGTTAAATCTAAATCAATTATAATCCGTTTGAATATCTAAATATTGAGTTATATACATGGAGCAAAGTCAAGATATTGAAAGAGAATTACGAGGTGGAGCATACTATCATATCACGCACTACCTTAAATAAGATATTAAATTCGAATATTATAGACAGATAAAAATTCATAAATGAGATGATTTTATTCCTCGACTGACCAGCTTAGATTTTAATAAGCTAGAATTAGGCGAGTTCTTATAGATATATGATGTACTGAACTGAAAAGACATCAGGGTCAGAGCAAACCATCACGACACAAACAAACACATAAAAGGGGAAGGAAAAAAAACCCAAGAAAAATGGAAGAAGGAATCAAAGAACAGTAATATATGCTCACGGAGGGGGCCCCCTTGGCCTGGTGGCCTTTAGTGAAGAGTCACCACCACCCATCACGAAATTATTTGGGCGACAAAAATTCCCCACACACCCCCAGCAAACTTACCAAGCATGAAACCGACATTCTTACACCCCGCTCCCCTCTCTCTCTGTTAGTGTCTATCATACATGTATTTCATCAGAGATTTCAAATCATCCTTTTGGAAGAATGCGGAAATTAATGCTGCTTATACATTTCGAACCACAAGTATCATGACAGCATGTATCATTATCTTATAACCAGCAGAAATATCTTATAAAGTCTGTGGACTCGCAATAATTGCACATGTCATACCATCAGCTTACAGCCCTCCCCCAAAACTATAAAATTTTCATGATTTTGATCTATATATATATATATATGTATGTATGTTTGTTATATCGTAATTCGTAGTAGCAAATCAATGATGGACAAAACGGTAGGTTGGCAGTGAATTTATATGTTAATTGGCTTAACTGTAATACCTCCACTTTATAGCCTTGTCTCCTATGAAATTAATGTCTAATTTTAATCCTCACTGTTTCACGCTGGCATGCGAGCAAGGATGGTGGGGTGGTGGTGTTTGATTTGAAGGACAAGATTCAAGAGGAGGATGAGGAAGAAGAAGATTCTCAAACACCCAATGCTCTTCGCGGTCTCCTTCCTCCATCTGTTCATGCTTGATTAGAACCGCGACATTAATTACCTTATAAAAAAAAGAACCATCCCTCAAATCACTTTAATTAATCTACGTTGACGTTGTCCTGCAGATGATGGCAGTCTGCAACCGCCCTCAAGATAACTGCGCCAAGTTAACCGACCAGGTCATTATCAAGTATTAAGGTAACGTACCTCCTCCGATCGACACCTACCGTCATATGGTTTTCAATCCGTTCGGATGTAACCAAGGCACATGTACGCCTCACATGTTTGTAATCAAACCACATGTAAAAATATGGATTTAAAGCTTTTGTGGGACCGTGAGTGAGGTGGTGAAATTACATCATGGGGGCCACACGTTGTATATATAGTTCTGTTCTCCCCCTTAATCTCAAATTCAAATTTTGTAATTTAAGTGAACTTGTGTTGGAATAGTTAAAGCCCGTCCAACTTTGATTTGGACCGATGGGATTCATTAGATTCTTAGAGATCTCGTGACATACAGTAAAAAAGAAAAAAAAAAACACTGTATCGGTACCACACTAGTGGAGACCAGTCGAGTCCGGCCATCAGGCGCCGGGCAAGGCGGCCGAGATGTTTTTGGCGTCATATTCACTCTTCCTGTACATACGTCAGATGTAACGCGTGCAGGTACATAGAATTGAGCTAATGATTACATAAACACGACGATTAATTGTTAAACGAATGAGTTAATTGGCCAGCTTGCTCAGCCATAATGTTGATGATCTCTTAACTGATATTAATATTCGTTCAACTTTCATACCCCTTATTTTTATTGTGTATTCGATAACGTCTCTCTAACAATGTCAGATTCTAATTTACATCTCTCCAATTCAGAAATTTATTTGGAAATAATTTTGACATGAACCTCTCAGATATTATTTTCTCGTAAAATCCGTTAGAAATTTCAGTAAAAACATAAAATCGTCAACGTTTTCAGAAATATTTTCCAAGTGTTTCCGCCCTCATCAGAAATGGCTAATGAAAGTTGCATCTGAGGGAGTTGATTCACGGAAATCCGTCTGAGACGACGGACCCGCAACAGCCTGGTTGCATCTACAAATTCCAATGTATACTGTTCCTTCCTTCTTCTTCTTCTTTTCTTTTTTCTTTCCTTTTCGGGCTGCTGTCACAGAGTTAGTCGACGCTTCCTTCCTCGGAAATTTCCCAGAAATTACCCGAAAAATAACATCACAACTGCTGCCACGATTCTCATTCTTCATCTTCCTTGGACATTTTCCAACCCCATCTTCCCCGTTTCTTTCTTAGTCATAAAGCTATCCGTTGCAACTGCTATATATCTATATATATATCTCGACTTTGATGTCGACGTCAGAGCTTAGAGCACCTTCGTCATTTGTCCGTGGTGAGCTGCTCTCGATAGACCACCGTCCCTGTGCCGGATTCGCATTTTGTGCGTATTTGTGTGCATATGACCCTATGTAATCATTGTGTTGGGAGCTCTGGTCGAAGATGAAGGATGCAGGAGACTTGGATAAGTGGCTAGAAGGGATTAATTATATCATTGAATGAATCGGTTTAGATCGATTCCATGCACGGCTGCAATTATGGGGCGTGTGATGTTGTTGATCAGTAATTTTCCCCTACGTAGATTGTCCACTGATTCTTGAAGTAATAAGGACGAGACAAGTCTCTGGTTTATGCATCCTACGGTCAGATGCTTGACTCCATCGACTCTCTCAACCAGCCTCAACAGAGGCATTGCTTCTTGTCGACACTTTCAGTATGGATTATTAAGCCAGGTCGGATAATTCGATGATATTTTCTTAAAAGTCTCGAATTATGAATAAAAAAAATTCACAATTTTGTTACTCAACAGTATGATCTAATTTGAATATTATACTAGTAGGAATCTATTAAAATTTAAAATATTATAATGTAAGAAGAAACAAAGAAAAATAAATAAATAAATAAATAAATACTGCTGCTCCAAACACTCCCCCACCTTAAAGTCACCTACTCGACTTTTACAAAAGCTGCTTGCCATAATATAATAGTTAATTAGATGTCTGTAGCCAGCCAGAAGGGAGAGGGCAATTATGTGTCCGCTCACATGCTGCAGAGATGTGAAGAGATTGATTGAATATCAGACCCAATTCCTCAACTATTATTATAAACTAATAATACTCAGTCAGAACAAAATTAAATTGAGATATTTAAAGTTACATTGAATTGATTTTTTTACTTAAATAAATTCTAATTATTTAATAATAAATAAATGAATGAATGAAACGGGAATAAATATTGAAATGTAAATTGTAAAGGGCACCCATTATTACTGCACTGAAAAAGCAAATTTAGGCAGATGGAATTACTATCTTTTGAATGCATAACTTATGTGCCTCGACTCCATAGTAAGAAAATTTAACTTAAAATGATTGGTACGGTGAGAAATTTTGGGCTCAATTTGGGAAACTCTGAAGTTTAAAAAAATGAAGCTCTTGAATTTCTTCAGGAAAAAAAATTGTGAATTATGGATATTCTTGTGTAATTTGTGCTCGTATGAAGGGATGAAAAACTAATTTTCTTTCATATTTCCAATAGGGGAAATTTTCATTGCTCTCCAATTTGCTTGTTAGAAAAAAAAAAAGCCAATTGGAAAGCAATCTATTTTCACATAAAAAGTATGATTTATCCTTTTTATAAATTAACAATTGTTTCCTTAATTGTCCAATATAGGATCGTGTTATCAATATTTGGCAATGCGGTACAAGTTCTAGATCGGTTCACTCGTACATATGCCGGGGTTGCGACGCATTTCTCCTCCAAAAATATTTGGAGATTTATGAATTTTCAATCGATAATGGGACACACAATTTACAGGCCACGATTCATGTCTTATATGCTATAGATACTTCGATAATTGCATAAGTAACTTGATCAGAACGAAATAAAGTGACTTAGGTACGAGTTTTTTGGGGTCATTAACCGCTAATCAATCGATCAAATACAGATAACATGTAATCGATCTAGAGCCTGGTCGAAAAGGGTTCCTTTGCTCAAGTAACTGATCAGTTGGATAAATCCACAGGTTACAACCCTTAACGAGGTTGCGAATTGGATGTTGTTTGAAAGACACCTCCTCTTAAGGATGGATGGATGGATCAAGGAGCGATGATTAGGGTAATCACTGCAAAACTCAGAAGAGTCTATAAAATATTAAATTCATATAATAAAAATTTTGATTATATATATGTATGCATTTTTTAATTATAAGTTTAGAATGAGATAGTAGTACCGGAGAATGAATAAAGAGATATAGAAATTCTCATGATAAGAATTAAAGTTACAATCTCTTGGTTGTTAGAATAAAAATGGTACTATTATATTAAATTCCTTTTTCCAGTTGTATTTTTTTTTATGTATTATCATATTCCATCCATTAAATCCATCATTTTTACTCTCTTTACTTCTCAAATTTTTGTCACTTGAATAGCTACATTTTTTTGGATTCAATCCGGTCATATTCATAATTTTAGATTTGATTTTATTATAAATAGAGAAAACCCATTATTCCGGTAGAGTTTTACACGTATATGGACCAACTTGTTTCAAACATGAACTAGTATGGGTGGACCAACATGGGTTAACTGAGATATGTTGATATATATTTTCAAGATATTATATTTATATTTTTATTAATAGAGAAAATTTATAATGAAAATTTTTTATTTCATATTAAATTAACTATATGGTATACCAGAGGAAAAAAAGACATCGCCTTTCTCTCTCTCATCACATCCTAGCTATTTGAGAACTTCTTGAGAATTGAGATAGAAAGAAAAAAGAGGGGAGAAAAAGGAAGCTAAAAAAGGAAGAACACATAGCTGAATATATAACCGAAAGAAAGGTGCCCTTTTCACACTTCCTTGTGCTACCTTCCTCTCTCTCTCTCTCTCTCTCTCTCACACACACACACACACACACACACACAAAACTTCGATCGCTTAGAACATACAGAGATCATTCACAAGCCGCAGGGAGAAGAAGCAAAGGCACAGAACCACTTGCAAGAGAGCTATGATAGTCAACACCAGTCCTTCCTCACTTCCCCCTTCAGATCCCTTCTCGAGTTGCTTGGACAACGGGACCATCAACAAGAGAAAGCGACGGCCCGCTGGAACCCCAGGTACAGATTCATCAGCATGATATAGTGACTCGGAAGGATCAACTCGGTGGCTTGTCGGTGAGTTTGTATTCAGTCACGTATATCATGTATATTGATTCCTTTTACAATTTGTGGAAGATCCGGATGCGGAGGTTGTGTCTTTGTCTCCAAGGACGCTGTTGGAGTCGGACCGGTATGTGTGTGAGATCTGCAACCAGGGTTTCCAGAGGGACCAGAACCTGCAGATGCACCGGCGGAGGCACAAGGTGCCGTGGAAGCTGCTCAAGCGGGAGAACCCAGTGGCGAGGAAGCGGGTGTTCGTGTGCCCCGAGCCGAGCTGCCTCCACCACGACCCATGCCACGCTCTCGGCGACCTCGTCGGGATCAAGAAGCACTTCCGCCGGAAGCACAGCAACCACAAGCAGTGGGTCTGCAGCAAGTGCTCCAAGGGCTACGCCGTCCAGTCCGACTACAAGGCCCACCTCAAGACCTGTGGCACCAGGGGGCATTCCTGCGACTGCGGCCGTGTCTTTTCGAGGTTCGATCTGCTTCAAAAACCCGATGACCTCATGAATCCTCCACCAATTCTCCTTTCCTAATAACCATTTCTACTCCTGGTCATTTCACCAAACTAATCCCGAAGTATGGCACAGATGAGGTGAGCAATCTAATTAATTAATGAACGGATTATGTTCTGACACAAGTCAACAATCAAGAAATGGTTGTCTAGGTAGACAGACGACAGGATTGAGGTGACGGAACCTTAATCGATCGCATGTCTCTGACTAGAGCACACGGTCTTGGATAGCTGAAACCCAATTCCCAAGGGATCCTTCTGACCTAAATCTTCCGGCAGCAGTCAAAGACTCCTAAAATTTTAAGATGGCTTTTTTTCCCCTGTTATAACTAAACAAGTCTCTTGATCTAAAATAGATACGGAAAGTGGAGATTGAAGAGGAACCAGAATCATGATCAAGAGTTATATAATTATACCAAAATTATGTTCTCAATTTTAACCTTTTTCTTTAGATTTTTTTATTGCGACTTATATTCCTTGGGTTAATATAAAATTAGTTTCTCCAGTAGGGAACTTTAAGTTCATAGATAAGATATCAAAATGGATCATGGGCTTGTGGTATTTGAGTTTCCTTCATTTCTTTTTATCACTAGATTAGTAATGCATAGTGGTATTTGTAATGAGTTGGATCATACATATATAATATTTTAATTTTCATCACTTTTGCGCTTTTAGCAGCCTAGTTTCTTTCTGCCATGCTTTCATTTCTTTCATCGACAGCATCGTTCATATGATATCATCGCCATATATAGCGGCTTCTATTTGTTACTGCGACGTCAGATGCACTCATTTGATAAACTGTACATTTCTTTTCTATCAATATGTCATTTGGTTAATATCGCTCAATATTTGTTCGGCCATAATTTAGGGTTGAGAGCTTCATCGAGCACCAAGACGCTTGCAGTTTGACCCGCCTCAGGGCCAACTCACAGGGTTTGCAGCCTGTATGCTTGTCTCAGACTGCTTCCAGCCCGACCCAGTCAAGCGAGACCAATCTGAGCACAACTCCAAGGCCGGAAAGCCTGCTAAATTGTTACTCGCAGAAACCAGCTAATAACAAAGAAGATGGTTTTCCAAGCCATCCGGATATTATTGTTGGGACTTCCCTATCAAGAATCAATGACAGCAATGTTCAACACCAAGATCACCATAACTTGGAGCTTCAGCTGTCCATCGGGTTGCCAAGAGGCGCTGAAACCCAGAGGACTTATGGTTCTCGTGCGGTTTCCATGGAAAACGACATGAATCTTAATAGAGATAACAGTAGTAACACAAGACGTGGGAAGGTTGGTCTGCCGGATACAATGAGCATGGCGATAGCAGAGAAAGACTATGCGAATCAGTTGAGGAGGGAATCCAGTAGAGAGGTGGAGGAAGCCGAGAGGGAGCTTGCAAGCGCAAGGAGGATGAGGCAGCAGGCGCAGGCTGAGCTCGAGAAGGCAAGGGTGATGAAGGAGATCACGAGGAAGGAGATCGACTCGGCCATGCTGATGATCACGTGCCACGCCTGCAAGCAGAAGTTCCTCCAACCTAGTGATCAAGAGCAACATCATCATCGAGATCTCCTTGCTGCCATCAATGAGATTAGCGGCGTATCCGCCATCAAAGAAGGAGGCCGAAGCTCATGAGAACAAAGCATACACGTAATAAACTCATTCTTTTATGTGGGGCTTCATGATTATTGAATCGGTTGACATAATTGGTCTTAAACCTCAATAAACATGTTAAAAAAGGAAGGGATTTTTTTTTTTTCAGTATACACGGCCTTCTATATTCAAAATGTCATGAATCCGACTTATTCGTAGTTAAACTGAATCAATTCAGTATGAGATAATGATAGTATCCAAGTTAAGTGTGCTGAATTGAGTTTGATGTGTGGGAGTGGGGATTTAATTGATTCGTAAACTTACGTACTCATTCCTTCTTTTGGTAAGTGTATTTACGTGGTTTCAATCCATTTTGTGACACACGCTATTCCTTGATCGACTAGCAACTTGAGAGAGTATTGTAATATAACTCGTGTTTTCACAAGATGCATCTGAATGTTGGTACATTAGGGGTTTCGATGGAATTAAATTTGCTTTCAATTGATTGCACGAGCAATTAGAGCTTCTGGGGTTTGTGATATGTACGAGTCGTGGAGACGAATTACCGGTACGTACAACTATTAGGTCGTGTCGTACAGACTCTACTATTCATTTTCACTGAATTGTGGTGGGGGGGTGGTTTCAGAAGCACTCACTGTCTCATTTTTTTGTTTACTTTCTCTATCCACCAACTTGGGTAAGCGTGTTTGGATTTTCTCCTTGGACTATGTGGGAAGATCCCCCCCCCCCCACTGTTGTACTAGGGGTGCGAGTTATAATGTCAGTGTATAGGCTCTCTCGGCTCTGAATCCAACTGGCCCCCTGCCCCAGACATAAATGGTCTCATCACCGTTTTGTAATTATGCCAGAATCAATTAGTACCACATACACATAGAGATGTAATTTGATACACTAACATTTATACTCAATTTGATATTAAAAAAGTCATAGTGAGACTCCCATTATCACACTCGTCTCCGTGTCTAATTCACTGTTAGGTTTAAGTATCCTCAATAACTGAAATTTGATGTCCTCTTCAATGTTAAATTAGGAAACTCATGAATTTAAATCTCACTAATAACAGTGCTTTTCACTTTTTTTATCATCATTTTCTTCTATCGTATTCTAAAATTATAGACATCAACTTTTTATATCAAAATAAATAACTTGCTAGCTTGATTGTTTAAGATTGCGTGAGTGCATATGCCAAGTCTATCTCTTTCCATGAGTCAGGATCAGTAAATCCCTATCAATGGACCCTAAATGGAGATTATGCACACTAGAGGCTGTCCACTCTCATGATAGAGGAAAGGGTGTGTGAAAAAAGACGGATTCTTCTAAGAGATTCCGAGTACCCTTACAATTGATTAGTGAAAGAATATAATAACAACTATCGATTTAAAAAAAAATCTAATGACATCGCCAACCCAAGAGGGAAAGTGCGCACAGGTAGGAAACTTATTGAATTATAAAAGAAGAAAAATTGAATTAAAAAGGTACAGTGCATGGATTTCAGTGCCAGACGAGAGAGAGAGAGAGGGATTGTCAGCGTTTAATGGAGGAAGAATGAGTAGTCCCTCTCACCGAAGATAAAGACACTCAATCCCCATGGAAATTTCAACTTTTCAACGAAACAACTACGATACTTCAATGAGAGTATGGTTCCAGTTCCCTAAGACTTATCTGATATATATAATGATTACAATGACATTTTTTTAATTATGATAAATAGTTGCTTGGTGTGACTGTTGTTATATATATATATATATATTTTGAATCAACTGTAAAATTTATCAAGTATAATCAAATAATCATGCCTACCAATTTCTCTCTCTCTGTGAAAAAACTCATAGCATCAACCCATTTCTGCACAGGCCATTTAATTTTTTTCCCGATCAGAAAATTGACAATTATTGCCCGTACGTTGCAGCCAAGAACTGGGAACCGAAATCCATTTCCTAGTTATGTCTCCGTAAGGAAACTTCCCCCGTCCGTGGCATTGAAAATTTCCTAGTTACCCTCTCCCTCACTTTCTTTTTCTCATGTGCTGCTTCTTCCGTTTCAAGTCCGAGTCCTATATGTACGGGTAAGTTTGGATCAAGTCGGGTAGTTGGGGACCTTTTTTTTCTGAATGAAATTTCGAATTCGAGTCATATGAGTATAGAAAAATCACGATTTTTGAGGACCTTGAATCACTGAGGGAAAGAGCACTTGGTATGTTATTTCGGTTAAAGATATTGTGTCTAGATCAGATTCGAGGAGCTCAAGGGCTGTTGAGTGAACCTTCTCGGGTACGTCCTCAAGTCCTCTTTTCTTGCAACTTAGGTTTTAGGGACATTAAAACACGAATTGGTTGAAATCAATAAAAATATATATATATTATATGGCAAACCACATTATATATAGCTATCATGATACATAGTTTTTTTTTTTGGATTTTCGGAGGATTCGCGAAATGTCATTAATATTATTATAATGATTTTGTTATTATTTTTTAAAATTTATTTTCTTTTTGTCCATTTGAATTTATCTTTATACTCTTCCTTCGAAATTCTTTCCGTTTCAACCACTTGACGGGTTTTCTAAATCCGTGCCAACACCCTGTCCCCCACTTCTGAAACAACAAGCGTTAGTTATCGACCAGCATCTACACAACCGCACACGCGCGCACGCAACAGGAGATACGAAGAATGGCCGACAGACTTTATAAACAAGGGTCATTCTTCGCGATCTCGATCGGTTTTCCGAATTTCGACAGACTGTGTCCTCTCGGCGAGCACATGTTGGTCGCCTTCTCTACTTGCTCTGCTGGAGTTCGACCAAAGCGGCAGGAATTCGATTGTAGACACAGCCTCGGGAGATTATACGTTCAGTGAGCATAAGATTGTTTGTTTGTTTGCTCGTTGGGGGGTTCTTGGGCTGTGATCCCGTCGGACTACAGCCCTGGTATTCCAATAAGTGCTCAAATCAAAGAGGTATAAGGTTTCGATGAAAATGCTCGTAGGGTTTCTTTCTTTCTTTTCTTGATTGCTAATTTGTTCAGTTATGGGGTTGGTTGGCCATTATTAGTCTTTCACGGCATGAGAAATAGATAGAGCGATCAACTCTCTCTGTGCGTTCATGTCATTCTAAGGGATTTTGTCCGAGTGAGGTCAGAGCGGTCCGAGCGACGCACGATTCTTCGATCGGCTTTTGTTTAGACGCCCTGATTTCATAATCTAATTCGTTCTCAAGGCCGGATGTGGAATTGGCATGTATTGATCCGGAGAGACTCTACGGCTCTGTATCTCTACTCAATGGATCACCCAAAACTCTGAGTGCATATAAATGTTCGGCTAACTGTGGAATTGAATTCTGCAGATGGAATGAGAGACTTGTAGATGGTAGCCGGGCCCATTTAAGATAACATGCATTCCGGGTTGGGCCTAAGATCAAGGGCTCCGGCCCAAACCGATGGATCCTGAAAATTTCTTGGTTCCAACTGAGTGAACTGTTCTTCTCTGATAAGGATACTGCTCTCAGTTCGAATACATGGAATTCGGGACCTCAGCGTCTCGTCTTCTCCTCGATTCTCGATGTCGATGATATGGATATTATTATTTGTATATCTCATCAACATTCAGATATAAGAATCGAGCCAAACTACATTATTCAAATAGTATAGTAGTAGAGGGGGGGCGAAAAAAGGGCTTAAGTGACGAACCAAACTCTTTTTCTGAGATTATAATATGAAATGATAAGTTCTTCCAATTACTGGGCCTCAGCGAGGCCCGATATTTTCTGTGGGTCATAATTTGTCCACCATCTTGGAATATATACATGCATAAATACACAGATGCAGACATGAATATAACATATAAATACAATTTGCTTAAATCTAGTCGGAGGGTATGTATAAATCGTCCGTAAAACAGGGCTAGATGAGGAGCACGAGGTCGATCCTCGAACTCTGGGGCATGCTCGGACCGTCGGGGTGGCACTCTTTTCTAACTCGTTGAACCGTACGCCACCCACTGGCGCGCTGGACGCAGCCCATGGCTTTCTGCAATGAGGACTGGCTTGTGGATCATATTCGGGAAGGGGTGACCCTCCCGACGTTGAATGCTTTGAATATTTTAATGAGTTTCTCCAGTTGGGGAGGCCATTAAATGAGGTGAAAAGACAAGGCATTAAGTAGGGTCATGAAGTTTCACAATCAAACAGCCCTAAGTTTCTGGTCAAAGGTCAGGGATAAGTAGGGGAAAAGCCGAAAAGGCTTCCCAAAATGTCATTAGAAACATCAATGAGTTGTCATGGAAAGAGATCTGTTGTCTTCTATATGACTGCCGAGAGTCTCTTTAATCTATAATTTAATGGGGCTCCAACTCCGAGAGACCACCCACCCATACATAGGAATGGATTTCACGTATCTCAATAGAAGAATATAGGGTCCGGATCTTATAAATCAAGGAGGTAATTTGATCACGAGTATTATGCACCTTATTATTCTGTTAACCGAGCAGATGAAAAGGGCACATGCCAATCACCCGCTCACTCTCAACCTTGGACTCAGATCAGGAGCTTGATATGCAATTTGAATTTAAAATGATAAGTTAAGAAAAGATGTGAAAAGATACTAAATAAATCAGGAGTCTGAATTCATTTGGATCAGTCGGATTAGAAATTCTAGTTTCTCCAATATGTTTTTTCTTAGAGATGATCGAGCCGGAGAATTCAAATCGGGGAGCATATCCCAACAAGTGGGCTCCTTGTAACAGAAGCCAACGTGGGTGGGTGAATGGGAACAAAACAAAGCAATTCCATGCCTTTAGGTGTCCTCTTGACCCACATATGTTCCATCAATTCATCAGCCCTTCACGTGGTTGTAATTTTGATTTTTTTCGTATACTCACCTAATTTTACCAAATTATAAGATATTCATGTTACATGTGATAATAAACTCCCCGACGAGAGTTATCCTTGCAAACTTAAGTTTTCCAAAAATTAAAAAAAAAAGCAAAAAAGAAAGGAAATTTATAACAGAACCCCTAATTAAGATGAAATATCTTTCAAGTCCCTGCTACTTTTACAATTTGTCAAATAAAGATGGCGTGCAAAGACATCCATATCCGCTTTTTGGTTAATATATAAAAACCACATCGATAGTTTCTCCATTTCCCTCTCCCTGTCATCCTCATCTCTAGGTGCCAACGAAAGCGACACCTGTAGAAGAAGAGTTTGAAGACGAACAGCCCCAGCTTTGTTCTTTATTCTTGTTTCTGCTCGGTAACTCTTCTTCTTCACGTTCTTGAATCCCTCCCACACCCCCCATTTTATCCCAAGAAGAATCATTTTGCTCATCAACGTCCTATGTTCCTTTCCTCGAAATCTCGGTGTGGGTCTTCGAGCTTTGCCGGTTTTACTCTGAGATCTGGGCTCAAAAATTTCCTTTTCTTGGTGCAGAGATCCGAAGATGTAATGCTTTGATGTCTGTGAGGATTTTTCACATTGTCGGCCGCGATATTCTTCTGGGTAATCTGGACAATCTCTATTGTTCTTGCCTCATCGTTCGGTAGGTTCTGCTCATTTGCTCGTCAATTGCTCTTTCTACGTGTTTGATTTAGCTGCGTATTGTGCCTGCGTATTTGTAACATTGTAGGGGTTTCTAGGGAGGTAGAATACAAATGCCTCGTACTAATCTCCCGTGAACAGAATAAACCATCAGTCCTTTTCTTGGGTGGGGAGGATTTGGATTCTGTCATCTTTGGAACCTCGAAGCTCATTCTAATGGATGGAGATAATGGCTTCAACATGCGGAGCTGGGGCTTTTATGAAGCCGCACCTTCTTTCCGGGGCCATCTCGGTCTTCAGCTCATGTCTTCCATGCCCGAGAAGCCGCTCCTTGATACGCGGAGTGCCAGTCTTGTGGGGCCCTGGAGCAATGGGTCTCTCCATCCTCATCGTGATATTGAAGCCTCGCACGCGATGTTCCCTATGGACTATATGAGGGACACTTCGATTAGTAGTAACAGGGAGAAGTTCCTCAACGTGTTGCCCGCAAACCACAACTATATGATGATCCCTGAAACTTGTTCCACGGCCTATCACCATATGCAGATGGTCCAGCCATCTGACTTGGTCAAGGAGGAGAGGGGAATGATGGCTCAAGTCGAGGTAGTTGGTGCCGAAATGGAGAGCCACATGAACGTCCCTTCGAAGAAGAGGCAGCAGGGACCAAAGACTCAGAAGTCACCAAAACACAAGAAGGCCAAGAAGGGCCCTGGGGTCCCTAAGCCCGTAAAAACCACCGCCACAAAATCTGCTGGTGCTCGGTCGAGGACTGTGAAGAAGACCACCGAGGTGATGATAAACGGGATCAACATGGACATCTCAAGCATCCCCATACCGGTATGCTCATGCACTGGGACACCTCAGCAATGCTATCGCTGGGGCTCAGGGGGGTGGCAGTCTGCATGCTGTACCATGGGTCTATCTATTTACCCTCTTCCAATGAGCACCAAGAGGAGAGGGGCGAGGATTGCTGGGAGGAAAATGAGCCTGGGCGCCTTCAAGAAGGTCCTAGAGAAACATGCTGCCGAGGGATACAATTTTGCTCACCCCATCGACCTAAGGACTCACTGGGCGAAACATGGCACTAATAAGTTCGTCACTATCAGATAGATTATTTTACTTGCTCGTGATTGAGGGTCCACTTCAGCTTGTCTGGCAGTGTATATATTTGTTTCAGTGGCTGAAGTAAAAGTCGTGAGATGGCAGATGATTTCCTCAGCAGAATTGACGCTTTCCAAGTGCTCAAATATGTTTCTTTTGTTAGTTGAGGGATAATTAACTGTTCTTTGCTAAAGCAAAATGGTGGAGTAGCTAAGTTTTGGGCTGCCTCTTAAAGTATTTTACAGGTCAACTTCTTTGCATGTTTAATCATAGTAACTGAAAGTTTTTATAGTTACTGGCACAATTTGGATTTGTTTATCTGTATGTGCTCTTTCTTCTAATGCCATTTACCTAGAACAAGAGAACATATACTGAAAACACTGCCACTGAATCATCAGAATCGAGAAGTATTAACTGGAAGAGTTGGTTGGTTACTTTGAAACTGGATGATATGATGTTATTGCTAGAACTGAACGTGCGTCATCTTTTGATTCCTCTGTCATTCTCTTGGTTGGTTTGTATTTCATCTTGTTATTCATATACTAGGATCTTTTTAATCTATATTGAAAACCCTTTTTTCTTGTGAATTGCCCAAGGTTTCCTGTTTCGTTATGTGGAGAAAAATAAATTCTTTTATCAGTGGAGAAAAATAAATGTTTTCCTCTGTTCCTTCAATATATCGGAATAAATGTTTTCCTCTGTTCCTTCAATATATCGGCTTTCTCCTTTCCGTTACACGCATCAGGATCTAAGGGACTCTAAGTATTCAGTATCACGGTTCCCCATATCGCCACAGCAATACGCTTGAAGTCCCCCGTGCTGCTTCAGTTTTAGGTAAATGGCAGCATATTGAGATTTAATAGCCTTACCGTTGTTTCACAGTAACATGCCAGAAGTACTTGATCTGCCGTAGCAGAGTCTCACAGTGAGAAACTCTCCTGAATATCTCCCGAAAGCAACTTTGAGAAGGGAGACTAGAATGATGAGATAGATTATAAGACTTTTGTTTGTAATGCTGCTGAAAATGGGTGTCCAGTTAACTGGTTTATGTCTTTCGCATCTCTTGCTGCCTTCTCGGGGTGTGATCGTAGCCTTCTTTTGGAATCTGAATTGAGAAAGTTGGTGGGGTATCTATCAACCAGGAAACTGGACACTTGCTGAGGGCAAGCAGGAATCACTCCGTGACATCTCGACCATTGGAAACACTAAAGGTGTATATTGCTATTTGATAGACCAGAGTTTGCCTTACCTGATCTATAGTCTCTTCTTTTATGATTAGAGTGCATTTGATCTATTGACAAGATCGGATGATGTAGGTTGGTTGTGAGATTCAGTTCGTCTATGCATTTGACCCTGTTAATCGAATAACTAACGAAATATATTCATATAGCTGATTTCTTTGAAGAGTTCTGCTTGTTCTCAAGCAGGTTACCATGTGGAATTTCCATTCCAATTGTCTTAGGATAACAATCTTTTGACACTGCACCATTAGCCATTCATGGCTCGATAGCTTAACTTGTCCACAGATCAAAAGCGATACCTAATGGTCACTTAAAGTGATTACACAACTCACCCATCAATGAAAATGGGCCACGAAGGGGGGAGGGTGACAAGCTCAAGTAATGATGGGCTGCCAGGTATCTTACAATGGGCCAAGGGCGGAGTTGGGTCTTTCCGTTGGTCTCCTCCTCCGCATATTGACGGCCTAATTGAGGTTTAATTTTGTCACTCGGAGTTCGCACGTTGAGGAGGAGACGGTAGGTCATCCAGGAGCCTCAGGCTGAGCCGCCAGGTGGCAAGTGTTGTAGGACTTGGATGCAGAACCGCAAGAAATCACCTTCACCTTGCGCTTCCAGGGGGGATGCCTTCTCTCTTCTTACCTGGTAGATAGAATCAGTCGCAGATTCGTGGTCTTATGCATTGGTCACGCGGGCGCTGCGTTCTTTTTCCTCCACCGTTTGTGAATGGTTCAATCTATCAGACTAACATTCAAGGGCCAAGGGCTCCATGGCATTGCTTTTCGCAGTGTTCGGTTATTGTGGTTCTCTATCAACCTTTTGCTATACAAAGAAAAAGAAGCAAGCAATAATGTCGTTCTCATTCGCTCATAAGAGAAGGTTTGTCATATCATTCATTATCTATGAACTTCATATAATCTTTTACGTACAATCAATTAGGATGCGCAAGGCAACCCCTTTGTTAACAACCACTAACGGAGTCCACCAATAACTCGACAGAATTGGCTCACCTATGAATCCGTAAGAACCATGAATCTATATGTCTCACAGAAGATAGAGCATACACGGTCCATTTCTCTTTCGTTGCTATTTGACGGATTTTTACCAACAGAAAATGAGAAAGCAAAAGTGATTTCATTTGGCAGTTGTCCTTGCTGGGTCAGTTAGTAATTTTATCGAGTTCCCTTCAACTTTTGATCCTACTCTCCATAGGCACATTGCCCATGATGTTCGTGAACTCCCATCGTAGATATGAGATGCGTTAGATATTTTTAAGGTTAAAATGGAAGAGGAAATGCAGACAGTCACTATGAAGTAGACGTCCTAATCCACACTGGATAAATAGGTTGCATCACGTCTACATCTGAGATATGGAAGCACATGAGAAAGCAGCAACAGCTAATCAACCGCCAAACAAAACCCAGAAGCATCTGCGTAAATCAAAGACTTTCGGAAATCCAAATTTGTAGTTCACTTGTTAAATCGCGAGAGAGATAGGTCCCTACAGTTTTACTTAGCCAACATCATTCTCACGAATTCATCATAATTCACCTGACCATCGCCATCGATGTCAGCCTCTCGGATCATCTCATCAACTTCCTCATCTGTCAGTTTCTCTCCGAGGTTTGTCATTACATGACGGAGCTGCGTCGATGAGTCAGTCAACGGAATGGACAGTTAGTAGTAGATGTACGTCGAGGGAACAAATAAGTAAGTCAAGGAGATTGTTTATTTACCTCTGCGGCAGAAATGAAGCCATTTTGATCTTTATCGAAAACCTTGAAAGCTTCCTTGAGCTCCTCTTCGGAATCGGTATCCTTCGCAACAAAAAATCAACTCTCAAAATTTACCATTTATACCCAGAATTAGAAAGAATGGACAAATGCAAGAGATGAGATTGCGATGGATCCAATCTTTTAGAATCACGGACCCGTAATGACCGAACCAGAAACTACTGCGGAGATTGAACTCAAAACCCATGTGCACACAATTAACAACATATTCAAGAGCCCATACGAATGAACTAAGATCAGTGGTATTAGAAATTTCTGCCTTTGGAAACGGAAACTGAGGCAATTACTTCTTCTATCACAATAAATAGATAGATATATAACTCTGCGGAGGACCCAACAAATTATATGGTCTAAGATGGCGGGGTGGCACTTTAGACCTCTGCCTCCAAATATTCAGGAAGATCAACAACGGAGCTCAGATAGCCTACACTGCCTACTATATCAGTACCTAAAGAAGGGAACAAGTAATATGCAAAAGGTAATAGGAAGTGCAGGCAGTTTAAAGACAGAAGCTCTTGACTGCCAAACGTTTATTTCTGTTAACAAGACAAGTAACCGACTGTTTCTTTTCAGAAATCTCAACAAGAAATCAGTTGGTTCCATCAAGCATCATGCGGCTTCCCATCTCAATCTGAAGGATTATACACAATGCCATGCCCCGATATTTCAACAAGTAATCTAGACCTTCGACCACCTAATTAACGACCAAAGCTGGATCAACAATATATTCTTCCTCATCGTTCGGAAGGAAATATGGTTTTAGTCCAAATTCTGAAAGAATTCCTGTTACGGATTGATACTGCACCACTAGCATGTGAAACGCCTAATAATAAAAGACACTGACCTTCATCTTACGCGACATCAAATTCAGGAACTCAGGGAAATCAATGGTGCCGTTCTGATCAGCGTCGACCTCATTGATCATGTCACGAAGTTCAGCTTCTGTCGGGTTTTGGCCCAAGGACCTCATCACCGTCCCCAGCTCCTTGGTGGTTATGCAGCCTATACAGACACAAACCAAAAAGAAAGAGGAAGAAAAAAACAGGAATGAAACGAACGAACGAAAGGAAATATCCAATCTGAACCGCTTCTACGGGATGAAAAAATGCAGCAGATATGCGACAAGATGAAGCTGGCAGCATCAAGGGATCGGATCTGCCAGCGATGACAAGTTTCAAATCAGTGCGAGAACGGAAAACGAGACAACAAACAGTCGCATCTTTATTGCACGGCCAAGTAGTAGACTGCTGAGCTCGTAGACCCAGAAATGGCCGCCTTCAAGAGGCACGTGAAGCAGCAATTTCGTGCGGAACCCAGAAGCTGTTTTTTCTTCATCAATGCCGGGATGCGACGGGGATTTTTCCAAAACAGAACCAGAACAGAGGTGAATCGTAAACGGGTGTCTGAAGAAACATTTTTTTGTTTGCAGCTGTATATAGACGGAGAGATTACCATCGCCGTCCTTGTCGAAGAGGCTGAAGGCTTCCTTGAACTCGGCGATCTGCTCTTCTGTCAGCTGCTCTGCCATTGGACCTTGACTGACTTTCGTCGTCCAAACAAAACGTAAACGTAGCACAGATTAAGAGGTAGTGGGGAGCGAGAGAGAGAGAGAGAGAGAGTGCAGAGGAGAGTGTAAGGATGTTGACTTGCTGAGGTGGGAGGGTGAAGGGCATTGGTACTGAATGGTTTGATTTGGCTTGCAGCTGTGTTTTCTTTTTCTTTTTAAATTTCTCCCTCTTCGCCTTGGTGGAGAAGAATCTTTGGTAACAAATACAAATTTTATTGGTAAGAAGACACTTACCCTTTTTTTTCTTGCATCTCCCATTACATCATTGAGCTTAGATAAAGAGAGATGAAAAAAAATAGAGAAATAAAGATCTATCGAGTATTTTAAAATGATAATTAAATCCTACAACCTATTAATGGATGGTAATATTATTGTGTCGAACCTACTCGGTCTTAAATGAAGTCTCCGGTCAGCAAAAGGGATTTGTGAGCAATAAAATTTAAAACTCTAGTTGGTAGGGACTTGCGCAGAATATTGATTGAAAGGGATTCCAAAATCTGCGATTATTAATCAGTCTACCTACCATCCCAACCATCACGTGACCTATTAGCCGAGCAAAGTAGTTCTCATTGTCATATTAACATTCTTCGTAACCTAACGGGATTCGATCGAGCGGTCTCTTGTGGACAACTGCAGAGTGCATGCTGGAAATTAAATACTCGACGACATGACGCTGAGAATCTTTTAACAAGCTATGCACTTTGGGAAACTTTCATTTTGAACGCTGAAGTACAAAAAACATGGACAGTTTCAACACCCCCCCACCCCACCCCACCCCACTCCTCCAAACATGAGCTGGCACTATGTGATTGGTCAGACATTTTATGTCTGCAATATTTACGGAGATATAACGCCATCCTTTATTTTTCAGTCTGACAATAGGGCAATTTTGAAACGGTCATCTACTACGTAGCTACCGAGGGAAATGCGGCGCAAGTGCCGTGAAAGATTTGTGGAAGATAAGAAGAGCATGCTTTTTCTGTCCGAAACATCCTTGATTTTCTCAAGCTGAATCCCGAAATTCGCTCAGGGAAAGCCATCATCTCTGCTCGAGGTAGGATCGGCAGTTGGTCAAATCTAGTTAGTCAGAGATTAGTTTGCAAATTTTGGCCTCTTGCATGCGTCCAACTCCTGGTGAAACCGTGGGGGGCCGAGTCTCATAGCTCCGAGCTGCTCAACCGCCGGCCTGGTAAGGTTAAAGATGAAGCAAAGAGAAGGGACATCTGCTAGTACAAGTTCCTGAGTAACATCAGTACCTCTTTAATCGAGCATGCATGGATCCTTAACAGTGTGTCCTGTCATCAAGTATGGAGCATCGACCCTGTGATATACTCAATTTAATGTAAACATGTTCAGTATCTCAATTAGTAAAAACCCGAGTTTAGTTTCTCTGTCTCCAGGCAGGCAGGTGTCTCCCCGAAGTTCTACAAAACATCAAGCACAAGCCACATGAGACACACATAAGACCCGGCAGCAAAGGACTAACATGTCCTATAAAGCTCATAGAGTTTGCCGGGTGTTGTTCTTTTCAGACCTTCGAGATGTACAAATCATGTTGAAACAGAGAAATTCAAGCAGTCGGAGGTTGGGATGGAAAAACTGGCTCCCTCAGCTTTATGCATTCAGCAGACACATTCGCAGGGAGTGAATTGGTAATACAAGAATTAGAGCACCAGAAAAGAAGGAAAAATGGGCCTTACTCTATGGTACAGTGAGTTCGCAATTCGAGTTACTGTTCTTTCATGGCACTGAGCAGTTGTGCTTCACAGCCAAGGCGGCTGCTCTGTACCATGAAGCTGCAGCCATAGCACCAGGATCTGGTGCAGTCGCAAGGATCTCCTCTGAGATGTAAGTTGAACGGCCCGCCTGCAAAACAAGCATTGTCTTGGTGAGATCTTCCTGTAATTCTGGTTCATCTTCTAAGAGATCTGACGTAATATACTAGGACAAGTTCATTAGATCAGCTTGGCCCCACTAAAGTCAGGATTGGACTCCAAGATATGTAGTGATTTGAATTGTCACGACCAAATCCCAGGCTCAGAGCTTATCACTAAGGCTTCCTTGGTTGAAACTTAGTTTCGGTCATAGCAGTAAACTGGCAATCAACTGATAGGTGAAAAAAATATGAACAGGGACCACATAGAAGCATCAAATAGAAATGTCACAACTTCACCTGTGCCTGCATATGCTGGGTGGACTTCGCTCCGGCCAGAGCAGCTTCCGATGAGAGAACAAAAGCAGTGGATGGATCATCTCCAGCATTCAATCTCTGCAGCAGTTCAAAAAGTATAATTATATATAAATTATAAAAGAAAAGTAGAATTTGAAACTGAAACCAAACTTCCATCACATAAATGAAATTGAGAACAGGTAACCTCCTTAAGCACTGTCGATGCTGGGATAAGGGCATCTAACAGCGTTCTGTACCCAGCACTAGCCCCTCCATATTTACCAACAGCGATAATTGCAGCTCCCAGTGCTTCCGCCCCTGAATGAAAATTCTGGTAAAAACAACTTCTACTGCGTTTCAAATTCACATGATTCACATCAATAGCATCATCTCACATTCTTTTGCTGTGATCTGAGCACTGGTTTTCAGTTGAGCATATGCTGCCTTGCAGAATATAAGGTATCTGCCAACATAAATAAATAAATAAAAAGACACAGAGGAATATTTAAAATTTCAAGTACAAAATCAGGTAGACGTTAAAGGAGTACAAGAATTCATAGGAAGGATCAGTACATTATTCCACTGGTCCCACCCATTACTCTCTTGATCGACAACCCAATTTCATTTATCGTCTCAGCAGCATCATTCAACGGATAACTGTGAACAGAAACAGGTGTCACAACTTCACATGCAAAGGCCGATTTGTAAATTCAATTCTCCATGCCATTGTGATTACTATGTGTTCCCATTCAGTAATTAGAAAAGCAGGATCCAAAACTCAACTATCTGCCTCACCGTAGAAATACTGAGGATCAAGTTTACAAGCTTAGTGCAGATAAGTGTGCACTATAAAATTGATTGTGATACAGCTCTACACTTGACAACATTGTGGAAAATAACCAGAATAGGGACTTACTAATTTTTCATGTCTTCGAGCACTGCCATTGCCCCTTTGTACATCTGCAAAGCCAAGAATAGTGCATATGATATCAATAGATATCTGAGGACAAAACATATAAAAGAATAAACTCACCGTCGATCCACAATCACCATCTCCTACTTTGCCATCCCAATCATTCAAGTCTTCCTTGATGTTGATAATTGCATTTGATGCTGCTTCTATAGCCAACTCTAGCAAATGGGCCTCAGAAGTCAACTGTGCTGGCTGACTCAAAGACTAATCCAGATGGGCATAAAATGAATGAAGATAATATTTCACAAATGGGAAAACAAAAATGATTTTATCACATGCACAGAAGATGACTAGGTTTCTAAAAATGGATAGGCAGAAAGGAAGAAAAAATTAAATGCACAGACCTCATCACCCTTCACTGCACGAGATGCTGGCATTGGAATGGGAAGCTTTGCAGGAGGGCGATTGCCTGAGCAAAAGAAGCAATCAATTGAAAAATTAATGAATAGTTGTTATTTGGTAGCAGTAACGATATGCACTACTCAAATCTAGGGGTTCAAGAGTATTGTTCCCAGAGTTATATGGCATACAAGTAAGCACATCAAAAGAGGAGGGTAAAAAAGCTGTAAATGATTTGTGCTATTCACAATTTGGAGGTGTTTCTGCATTGTAATTGGACTACGTACAAGATTGTACCTGCATAAGCAAATATATGAAACCAAAGTTAGATATTAAAAAGTACTTTCAGTACCATCAACAGCAACAGGCCAATAAGGGGCCCTGGTAGGAGCATCCAGCCGCTGCAGAATTGCTGGATCCGACTTCATGATTGTAATCGAGAAACCTGGCAACAATGTAAGAAATGAAATAACTCAAAAGGCAGGAACATGTAAATGATGTTCTTGTCTAGGTGAACAAACCTGACATGTCAAGAGAAGTCATAAAAGAGCCTGTATATACTCTGTCAACTGCCAGTCCATGCTCTAACTGTAACTTGGGAACTACTTTCCCACACGTGATCATCAACTCCATCATTGGAGTGGCGCCTAATCTGAAATGGCAATGAGGAATTGAACAAATAAGACAACTAATTATAAGAATGAGTTCAAATTTCTCTAAACCCATGAAAGGCTCTTAATGGCAGATAGAGATCACTTAAAAATAAGAGTAAATGACATAAGTGTACTGACCAATCAAATCTGTCATGAACTGAACACAATCAATATTCAGTACTAAATCTAAGTGTAGAGACGACATTATTTTTCTCAAACAAGTGGGCATTTGTCAACTCCAGACTTAGTTTTCAATTAAATTCTATCTTCAAGGAATAAAAGGTCTGACAGCACATATGAGTTGCCTTGAATTTATAGGCTCAATATAGACATGATATTTGCACACTAACTGAGAGTAACTTGAAACAAAGTTATAAGTTTCAACTGAGTTGTTTTTCATCCACATTCCATACAAAACAGTGAGAAGATTTAAAGAAAAAAAGGTTCTTATTCGCTTACTCATGCATGTCTTCTATAGAAATATTTTATTTTCTATTACTTCATTAGGTGTACGGTCAACTACAACTCCAAAGAAGATCCAAGTGACCTACCCATTTACCATGACGACCACTTTATTACCCCGTTTAATTGGAATGTAGCCAGTTTCCTGCAATATTTGAGTAGTATGTTAAGGAATCTAGCATGACCAATATGTACACATAAGTTGCTGCACAATCATTAGCACATAGTGAAGAAACATTGGCTGAAAGATTAACAACAGAATCAGGATTCCAAGAAGTCACAGTGGCTGGAAAGCAATTTCCATGTATATATTTAAATTCAAAGACATAAGGGAATCAGTGAAGCAGGACAGACTTTTGTTGCTGCGACAAGTGTGGCAGATACTTTTATAGGTTTGTAATATACAGTCTCTCTATGAAAACAACAATGCAACATGGGATAAAATTTCTCGAAAATCCCAAAATGGGACATACTGTTGATAGAATCTCTTTAAGAACATGAGAAACTATGATGTCCACAGGCTGAAGGTCAGCAACAGCAGCGCCTGGTTCTCCATGCTGGAACAAGAAAATTGGAAAATAACATCTCCCATCAGTGGAAGTACTGAGGTGAACCCAAGGTACAAAGCATATGAAAACTACATCTACTTGAACAAATAATTTGATCAACAAGGTTGAGAAGCTGTATAACTAATTCATAAATTATTTGGAACCTTTAAAGTTGTTCGACAACTTAATTATACACAGTAGAGACTTAGCGTTGCTTGCTTACAATTCCCAGACCAAGCTCCATCTTTCCAGGACCCAAGCGATCAGATGTGACCTGCCCAGGTAGTGTACAGACTGACAAAGCAACACCCATTGTTCCAACCAGTTCAGAAGCACGCTTTGCTTCAGCAGCAACTTCAGAAAGTGGGAGGCCTGCCTCAGCAGCAGCCCCAGAAATCTGTCATTCAATGAATTGTCAAACAATGGGAAAAAATACAGAAGCAACATGCTAGTAAAAGGGTGAAAAAAGGGAAACCAGTAATGTTCTTTCAATAAAGGATTGATCTAATAACAATTTATTTGATTTCTGACATGGCTCTTCAAATTGAGGTACATAACTTAGGGAAAAAGGTACATTATATTTGGGCCAGTGCTCAGTGATATTATCAGATAAAATGCAACTTAAATGGAGAGAAGGAAAATGGACAATGAATACCTTATTTACAAGAATCGTCCCAGCTAGTCCTCTTCGTCCAACAACACCTCGACGTGGAGGCAAAGCACAATCATCTCCAACAATTACACTCTACAAGTACAATGATCTCTTCAAGAACTTCATTTGATTACCAAGCTATTGTCTTCTCCGAAGTATGAAACAAAACATACCTCTACTTTATAGCCTTCTGATTTTGCTTGCTCAGCAGCCAGACCAAAGTTTAAACGGTCACCAGTATAATTCTGCAAGAACAAAAAATAAGGTCACTTCCCAAATTAAGGAAGAATAATAGTGCCTACATGGATCCTCAGATTTTTAACAGGAAAACAAGAAAATGCAGTTGCAATCATGCACAAATCACACAGTTTGAAGCCATTTCTCAAATCAGTATAGCAGATGAACCATCATGTCAATTTCCATCAGTTTCTAGCAGGTTAACGGCATCAAAATTAAATGAAATATATGTATGCCTGGTAAAAGGGACACACTAAAAGCAGTTGCTGACTAATGTATGTAACAGCAAATCCTAGGTTCAGAGAATTACTGTGACAATGAGAAGGCACCCCATAGAACCAGTAACAGCTCTTATACCCTGTCATTGATAGTAACATAAATATAAGATTCTGTTTGAAATACACATGACTACGAAAGTTGAAATGTAATAGGTCCCATGTGTCTAGTTCTGCAAATAAAAGCTTATGATAAATAAATGAAAAAGAGGAACATGAAGGAGAAAAAGGTACTGCTAGAATGGAATCAACAGGAGGAGAAGCAAAAACGTCTCCGCATATAGCTGCAGTGAGCATCCCCTCCCCAACATAACCAGCTTGTGCAGGTTCATGTCCACTCCCACCGCCTATAGCATTAAAGGATATCATATTCACTAGCCAATTCTCACATTTCCATAAATGAAGTAGAAGCAGTACAGAGAAACATGCATAGAGGGTCTGAAATATAGATTTCCGGTCAAAAGGCATTCCTAGGATGGAACTTGACCAGGGCTGCTTGCATAAGGGATAACAAGTTCTAGAAGGGATGCAAGCAGGACAATGATAAATGGTTCTTTCAAAGAGCTCATGCAACTAAATGGAAACAAAGAAATCGATGACAAATCCAATTCAAATATTTTCAACTGAAGCCTCAAGCAGACAGTCCGCCATCATGATGCAAATGCAGCTCAATTCCGGCACTGCCCTCCCCAGAACCACGTGATGCTTAGAAATTGAAGACGCATAAGATAATCGGAGTTCAAGATCAAAACTAATGCAGCTCGGACACTAACCTGATATGACTGCCACTTTATTGTAATTGCCGCCCGCTGCATCAGCGCGCAACACAACTTTCACCTGGAACAGATGGCAAATGGAGGAAGAATCGTAAACCAACCAACAGATAAAAGAAAGACCGCTGTCAGCATAATCAACCTCGGGAAAGCCGTCCAGATACTGCAACCCTGGATAAGTCTCCACGAGGCCCTCGATACACTCGGTCACAGCATCTGCAACAGCAACGAGCAAACTCAGCTGAACGTGCTCGAATTGGGAGAGACGGAGAGGACGGGATGAAGCAAATTGCATGGAAGTGAAAAAAGGCCGCCTACTGTTGGGGTCGTTGATGAGCTTCTTCGCATCGAACGCCATTGCCGCCGATCGGAGAGGCAATGGAAGCCCTAGAGGTGGAAGATCAAACCGGAGAAGGAGCAGCAGCAGCAGCTTCAGCTGGTGAGACGGGAGAAACGTAATGGCATTGACGGGGGACAAGAGTGGTTGGAATTAGGTGGTGGGTCTCTACTTTACTCTACTCTACTCAGACGGAGGAGGGAGACTGAGAGAGTACGGGTGTCGCCGGGCGTCCATTTGTGCAGAAGAAGAGGAGCTGACCATCAGTGACGGTGGGCCTGCCCTGCAGCAGCAAGTCATTCTCTGTCCCGAACAAAGTAATTCATGCTTATCCTATCAAAGTTTCCAATTTTATACCAATTTCATTTTTTTAAAAATTTAAGAAATGACACAAATTCACCGATTTGGCTCAATATTATTAAATTTTAGTGTGACTTAATGGCTTGCTAGTCTGAGAAAGGAAAAGGACACGGAATTGAGTTCTCTTCCTTTTCTGATTTTGTTGGTTTAACTCCTTGGTTGTCAAGGTGATATACAAAATGACTGATTCAGCTGCTCCCCATCCTTTAACCTCTGCGATTTTTTGGCCTCCACTTGCTCGAGTTAAGATTCATGCGAAAGCGACATGGCGCTTACTGATAGAATTGTTAGTGGAGTGAGTCATAGTGGGCTTGGCCTAATCAGCCTAAATCATTCTTGTCATCTTTACCGAGACGTATCTGGAAGCTGTAATTCGGTTGTTTCTTAAGGCGGCGCATTCCCGAGTTCGCATTCTATCTACTTCCCTGTATGTGATTACTGCAATCTGTGTCATGATCTGACTGCTATTTCTGGTGTTTTATCTGGTTCTTGTTTGCAGTTAGGGCAGCAGCTATCTCCCTAAAGACTTCACGAGTCAATCCTGGATCTTATCTTCGTGTTGCAGGAACAATCCAAAGGATCCAGACCACCCGACAGTTTCTCGAGTGAGCCGGCATCTATAAGTAGGTGGTGGTCAGGTGAGAGCTCAACTTACAAATCCTAAATTTATCCGAGGTGAGAAACATTGTTCAAGACAGAGAACAGCAAGACAACCATATAAAAAAGGCATTGCCTTTTCCGATTTGAGATCTTCTGCAATAGCCCAACAGTTACGTGCACCATGGGCCGAAGGTGAACATGTGGGTCATACCATTGGAAGTAACCACATGCCCCAGAAACCTGCAGTTTCAAGCCCGAAAATCATGGCCCGATTAATTCCACCCTCGAAACTACACGTAGATCCTGCAAATTGTAACCTTACCCCATATCTCATGCAGCCAGGGGATCTCAAATATGGATATCCTCTCGTCCATGAGGCTTTCGAGATTGCAACCTCTCGACAGTGTTTCGTTGGGAGCGGCAACTCCATTGAATCTGGCTGTCGAGTATTGCTGACCATCCACGAGCTGCGGAGGACAAAGGAGAAGAGAAGAAAGGGATTAGAACTTTCTCTGAAGAAAGAAGGGGCGCAGAAGAGGAGAGAGTTAGAGCAGAGGAGATCGGAGTTTTTCTAAAGAAAGGGGATGAAAGACGAAGAAAGGGGAGATCTTCACCATCAAATTCATCTGTGAAAGCATTCCAATGTCCATGTCAATGAATTAGGCATGTAGACTTTTTTTTTTTAATTATCAAAATGTTACATTTACCAAAGGTTTTACGGCGAAGCAGTTAACCGATAGTCCCGTAAGTTTTCCACCTATTTCTTCCCAAGTATGGATTCCTACTATCTGGAATTCTACACGCAGCCGACACCGAAAGGGATGTCTATCCTTGAAAAATTTTGGCAGCCTGCTCCGAAAGTTGGGTTCTTTCGATCAATCAAAATTGCAGCAACGGACTGAATCCATAACTTGATGTGGTCATGGCCAGTTTAAAGCAATCGAAGCAGTTGAATTCTAAGGTGTTTCGGAAGTGTACTACCTCTGCACTGAATATCGCCTTCACCGGCCTGTGGTCTGAGAGCCTAGATTCACCCCTCTCGTACTGGCTCTGCTTCAGGCCTTCTCCGAACCAAATGATCCGGTCACACCTGCAGTAGAAGCGCATTATTCATATGATCTCGTAATCAAGAAGTAGTTGTTACGGGCTGTCTTTGAAGCCCGAATGCAGAAGATGAGAATGAGAAAAGAATCGGCCACCAGAATATGGTGAGCTCCACGTTTCCTACCCAATCCAGTACATTTTCCGGTGACTTAATCCTTTACACCTTCATAGAATAATGTGACCCGAGCTTCATGCGTGGTATATCATAAGTTTTGTGAAGAGGAAACAATTATACCACGCAGGGGCTCGAAACTGTCTGCCCTTCCGGATCTCCTGATTCCAGCCATGGTAAACTTCGGAGTTGGGGTAATATTTGTAAGTCGGGGCAAACTCGATTACTCCTTCTCGCCAACCTTGGAAGACACGGCCCTCCATGAGCTCTGCCTTCAGCTTTTACATATGAAGTAACCCAATTTTATCAGTCTCAACCTCCAGCTAGCAGGGGCAGAACTCTCGCACGAAAGTAAAATCTTCATCCCAACGACAGATATTCACCTGATCATTTTCTAGCAAGACATTCCATCTCCTTCCCTCGACCAGAGACCAGGTGGCGGTGTCAGGCAGATGTATCCTGTAGTTCAGGTCTCCGAGCCAGATCACCCGGCTGCACACAGGTCAAACCCCGAGCATACTTAAGCCATACACAAGGGGATTATTGGGTGACTGTTTCCGTTAAATCATGAACAACTTTGCAACAATTAACTGAACATGTTACATGTTTCTATATTCGGAGGATGTTCACGGTGGAACTACGATGTTCGGTTAAGATAATTGCGGGATTAGAGGTAGAAGTATATGCAAATTTCCCTTTTTATATATTATAAATTATTTTTGTCATTATATTGTTGTTATAATCTTTTTGTTAAGATGCAATAATTAAACACTTCAGGACAAACTTTAATCCATTAAGAATGTTGAGCCAAGTGAAATGAACATATTGATATCATTATCAAATTAAAAGATTTTACATTCAATTTTTGGATCTCCTATCTAGTAATCAAGAAAAATGAATGTGTGCACCATTTTTCTCTAGTATTAACCCTTAAAAAATCCTATATTTATACAATCATGAGAAAAAAAATGCATGACAAATACTCTCTTATAATAAGAAATTTGATTTGACACATTACGGAAAAAAATTTAAGCATTCAATGATTACTATAGGACAAGTTTCTTACTGTAAGAAGTGCCTTGTGGAACCCCACAACCGTAAATCCTTTGTTAGTATAATGATCAGAAAAATCAAAACGTTTCTTCCTCGTTGATGATGTCTCAGATTCAACTTACTCGTGCTCGAGAATTTTTCTCGGCAAATTACGTAGAGGGCCGGGAGGGAAGCTTGACCGTGACAGTATCCAGGCAGCGTCCGCGTTCCTGTGCCTCTCGTCTCCTTCTCTGCCTCCGGAAGCCAAATGGCTACAGACGAAGCAGAAGCTCGTCTCACGTAATAGAAATCTAACCGACACCGAGCCCTGCGACCGAAGAAATCAATACCTAATGGATATGTTTCGAATTGACTAAAGTTCGTGACGGTAGCATGTGATCGTCTATCGTTTATAGAGGAAACAAAATGGGAGTACCTTGTTTCTGAAGCAACCCATTACACCGCACCCGACGCATGAAATGTTCGGGTGGTGGATGTATTTACAGAGATCGCGTCTTGCCCAGACGGATATGAATATCCCGACCATCTGCTTGCTGATCACGCATCGGAAATCTCGGGAGCAATTCTGGCCGTCTGTAACGGAGCCTCGATCCTTTGTTCTGGAGCGATCCACGGTTGCAAGGGGCGGACTTCTCTCGAGAGCCGCTCTTATTATTCTATTCCATTTCATCGAGATTTTGACTTTCTCGGAGCCCAGCACATTCCCCGCGCTCAGAGGAACGATTTCTTGAAACCTGCAGGTCGACCAGCAGAATAAGAAGATGAAATATGTATCAGTATACATGTGGATAACTCGAATTCGAAACACACACAGAAAAAAAAAAGAAACGATTGTGCAAAAAATCTTAAAGAGACAGAATTACAGATGCTGTTTCCTTCGTATCCTCAAGAACGACCAAGAATTGTAATCTTTTTTTCTTCGAGGACTTAAGTTGTTTGATAAATACCCGAAAACATAGACGTCGGCAGGATTTTTACGCGTGCTGAGCCAATCTCCCATGTCCATGTCCTCGGGTGGTTCAACTCCTCCAATATTCCATGAACTCACGAAGATTCTTACAGACGAAATAAACAGTAATAAAAAAAAAAAAACAATCGACAACATCAGCTAGCGCAGATAGAGTAGTGCCCTTCATCTTCCATTTATCTGTCTCATTGAGAAAAAAAAAAAAAAAGGAAGAAGAAGAAGAGAACAGGTATGGATAAGCTTGTTACTTGACAGTTTCTTGAATATGGGAAGTGTGCTTGAAGGGAGCTGATGATGAAGAACAGTCTCGATTGTGGTTGAAACAACTCGAACAATTCGTTGGCAAGTCTGCGACGAAGTTGCTGCTTCGCATACTGTTCCTCACGAGCTTGTTCACCACTGGTGGCTTTGGCCACATACTGATGTGTGCAGATGCTAAAAGACCGTCGACAGCGCACACAGACACGACACATGCATATACATTTATATAGAGAGGGTAGGGGTGAGGTGGGGGCCGTCTATGTCTCCTTGGAAATGTGATGGAGATGTACAAGTAAATGGAGGGTTAGTTAACAATTCAACTTCATTTATTAAATGAAGTTTTGAATACGAACATGTGAATAAAGAAGATATAAATTCATAGAACAGTACCTCTTAATAAGTAATATGAATCAAATATAAATTAGTAGACACCAATGTATTAAATTCATGAATATCACACCAAGAAAATGAACAAGTGGTGAGAGTGATACTCGAGTGAGTGAGGGGAAGGGAGAAGTGGGGTTATCAGCATTACAAACGGCGGACGAATAATCAGAGGAAGAAAACAGATTCAATTTGGCAAGTTGGGGGCGAGGAAGATTATGTATAGGCACACACACTCTCACGGACACTACACAAGGCAAAATTTTAAAATTAAAAAAAAAAAAAAAGCAAGCACACGCATGTATATCGCATGCAGGTTCGAGTTAGCACCGTTCAATGTGGGGAGACTGCTGTGGGTTGCGCTTTTCTGCGAAATTTTCTGACAGGGTTGCTTCCCTGATCTGTTGGGTATTTTTGGTGACCTCTTTTCCGTTCAATGATGACATATCCTAGGAGAAAATTAGATTCGTAGGTTTAGTATCTCGCATCAATATATATATATATATATATATGTAAGGAAGATAGTGTATCCTTAATAAATGTTTCATCAATAGGACAATTCTAGCGTATATTTTTGGAAAAAATAATAATAAAAGTTTTATAGAGTTTACTTTTATTTATGTGAGTGATTGTTTTATACATATATATATATATATATATATATTATACTAAGTCCTATATGTTCTGTTACATAACGTACTCGAATTCTACACATTGGGGAGAGTACTGATCGTGCTGGTGGCAGGTGTAATTGTTATCTACCGAGTAATAATTTTCACATTGATATGTCATATCCATGTATTGACGTGATAGCAAGTTATAAATGTGTCATGCTTGGCTTACATACAATATTCGCGAAATATACCTAAATAAATGACACTTTACACATCTCATATAAGATTTAACAGCGATTGATAGTTTGGACAAAACAACAACATAACGAAGCTAAACTTGTATGATTCAATATGATATTTTCAAACTCACATTACTCACTCACAAAATGGAGCAAACTTATAGGTTTTCAGTGTAATTTTTTTAGTATATGTTTTTGTTGAATAATTTCCATATGATTTTAGGACTTAAGAGAGAGGAGAAAAAAAAAGGAAGTTGAGAGAAGGAATGGGTATAACTGGAGTTTGGGATTGCGAGAGTGATTTTAACTTGCAATCACTAATATTTTTATCGGCAAAATTTTCCACTTTTATCGGTAGGAGTTTTCCCTTTTTTCGATCATATGGAAAGTTCATTAATTTAAAATATAATAATAGAAGTGGAGATATGATAAAGGGGTATAAAAAATTTCACAATAAAAATTGAATTCACAACCTTTTAATTATTAAGTCGAGAATGATATCATTATACCAAATTCCTTTTCCGAAGTTTTCTGCTTTACTTCAAACGTTGTATCTCACATATCGAGTAGTAGATTACTCGTTCATCTGTCTCGTGTCGTGGCATCTATACATAAATATCCAATCATGATTCATGGTCCAATTAAAAGGGAGCTCCTTTTTAAGGTTCCATATCAGCCGTATCAAACGCGGAAGGTGTCTTGCTCTTGAATTTTCTAATGAAAAAGGTTTGCCTTTAGACTTGGTCGGCTTCCAACGACCGATGGGATGCCTGTCCTGCACCACTTACACGATAGATTGAGTTGTTTTTCATCCTTTTTTTTTTCTTGGGTAGTAGAACTACGAGCCACTCGATCAGATTTAGTATACTTTCTCTTTATTTTTCTAAATATAAAGGATATTTGATATCTGACTAATTTATTGGATAATATATTATATAACACATGATGTATTATTAATATTTAAATACTGAATCTCAAAAATTTTGAATCATAAACCTAATATATTGTCAGGTTGCTACCATTAATCCAATACATTTTTTTGTACAGGTAAGCTCTTGAGTTATATTATAATATTATAAATAGTAAAAATTATAATTTTGTGGATTTTATTCCTTAATCGACTCCAATTAATCATGATACCTCGAATTCTTTATATTTCATATTTTATATATATATATATATATATATATATATATAAAGGGGATAACAATCAAGTGATCTAAAAGCACTTTGATGTGCTTGATTCAATTAATATTACTTCCAATATTAGATTAAGAAATTTTGGATTTAATTCTCATTAGAATATCCCATGCTTGATATCTCCCTTCATCTTCATGTAGCCTAAGAAACTCAAAGTTGGAGAATGATTAATTAGTTCAGTTATAGGTATATATATGTGTTGTATGATTTCCTAGGCCGGAGCATGAACAAGGGATGACACAAAAGTGGACGACAAAAAAGACAGATCGAATCGGGCATCTATGATCCCGAACCCATTTGGTGATTCTCTCTCTCTCAACAAAATCCACTGGATTAGGTGGGTTACTAATCGAAGCGACCCTCCTATTCTTGCGTGATTTATCAGCACCATATCTCGTGAATTGTACAGTAGTTCATAATTTGTCCATAATATGCCAAACTAAGAACTTAGGTTCGACATTTTATAATAATGGGAAAATATATATGTTAGTATAGTGGAGAAAGTGAGATTTCCTTCAACTTTCTCACGGGACAGAGACGAATAGATGCACAAACTATGCATTATGGCAAATTATTCTTCAAAATCACATAAATAACCGATCAACTCTCTTATTAGCTAGAGATCAAGGGACTCATATGATTCGTATTCGAGTTGCGTTGATCTTGAGAGAGTACAACCATTACAGTTATGAATTCGCCGTTTCTCTTCGCAGTTTGCTTGATGACTCTTTTTTTTTTGGGTCTGTCTTCTTATTTATTTATTTATTTTGAAAATCAATAGCATAAAGATTACAAAATGGTTGTTAACTATAGACCGATAGTACGTAGATTTGCCTTCCCCAAATCTGCATTGCATCGGGGGGAACCGAATGGTTTCTTAAGAATTTGATGTCATTGACGTTGCCACTGACACAGGGAATGAATTGAAAATTATTGTGCTCGTGACCGAAAAATGAGAAAAATGTTTTCCACTGCACTGCTCGCAGCACTTTCTGCGATCCGGTGGGCCGATGGTTTCCATTTTTATTTAAGATAATGATATCGTTTGCCGTTGCTTAGCAACAACACCAAGGGCGAGTATAGGGTGGATCCACACTGTTTTGCCCAATGATTGTCTGAACTATGATGGTTCAGGCATTTTCTTGGCTACAGAACAAGTCCCGTGACTGCTGAAAACGTTAACATGGTAATGACAAGACGAGTGGAACAAAATATCACACGAAATTCCGAAGGTGGGAATCAAATCTCGATCTCTTAATTGCGCGTCGTGGAAAATGCCGACTGCACGTAATCTCTTCCCTGTGTGATCGCAGCGTTCAGCACTCAGCTGTGTTTAAGCTTCAGTAGTGATTGATAGCGGGGAACATATGACAGTATCATAAACTATATTCGATATTTTGACCGGAAAATAGTGGGCCTAAATATTTCCTGTTGAACCCGCCACATGAAGTCCGGCCCGTTTATGCTGGGGCTGAACCGGATGATCCGACACAGCGACCCGAACAAAGGCCACGTGAACCGCACCGAGCATTTTCATCAAAATTAGTGACGGCAGCCGCTATTCCCGTCTTGCAGCTCCTCCATTGCTGCCATCTGCCATGCCCGCACTCACTCCCAGCACCGTAAGATCTATTCCCAGCTAGAGGTGTTAAAACCGTACAATCCGGACCAGTTCAAAACGGAACTGAAATCATTTGACTCAATTACGGTTCGAATTGTTTGCTTAGCAGGCTGATCCAGTTACCATTCATAACCAGGCCAGTTCACGGTTTATACCAGTTTGACCCGTGAATTATTCATCTATTATTATTTTTTAAAAAAATTATTGAAAATGATTATTTTTATTTTTTAAATTCATCTAACAAAATTTAACTATTGATTTATAGAATTTTGGTGGTTCAGACCGGTCCGGACCTATTCAATGAGAAAATGCACTGCACTTGTTCCGATTAAACGGACCTATTTCTTAAACTTGGCTTATAACCACCCATCAACCCAATAAAAACAATTATATGCTAGTTTTGGGGCAACTCATGCCAGTTACTGGATTTTAACGGCCAATTATATGTCAAATCCACCCGTTTAACATGTCTATTCCTACATTGCTACTATGCATGCTCGAGATGTATGAACCGAAATTTACCATCTACGTAAAAGGGGAGAAAGGGGATTGAATTTGGCGGGGTGTGTGATTTTCATGGAATCTGAGGAGAACGAAGGAAGAACATAGTCACAACCAAACTACATAATTATTGATTCCAACTTTCAAGTCATAGACTTATTGGGTTTGCCATTCTCCTTCCTTTTTTGCTTCTCTTAAGTCCTCTTTAATGGTTTTATTTTATTTTTTTAAGGTTGTTCAATCGTCAAATCAACCAAACAAAAAGAGCAGAAGGTATCATAAGCGTGCTGGCATCTCATGCTCTCGGGGGTGCTAAATCCTCTTCTTCTAATTTGTGCATAGTTTACGTTTAATTAGATTATTTTCCCCTTTTCCTAAGATTAAAGGATTGTCTTAAAATTAAAAAAAAAAAGATAAATAAAAACAGGTGTTGCGCTTTCGGTCTTCAACAGGCGCACCAGGTTGCCGGAGTAGAAGTTTCGATTTTCTACATTCATAAAGAAGCACTTACGGTCGGACTACCACGTAATTGATTGCTTCCTTATGCATCCGAGGGGCTCCAATTGAGAAGACTGAGATGGGCGTCGGGCTTTCTGACCTGAATATTCATCTATGGGTCGGAGGATCGTGTCTGCTTCACTTGACACACTCAAAAGATCGAACTGTGTAAGCAATGCATTCGTCGGACGGAGTAGATGTAGTAAATTGTACCAGCCCAATCTTATCGGCCGTGCTGGCACAATAAGAGCTGGCCCAAGTATGACACTGTATGATACGGAGCTGATCCGAGCTGGCATGCTCAAGCCAAATCCAATAGTATGATAATTTTCCTTAATTATATTTTATCTATAATTATAAGTAAATTCATAAGTGAATTTCTTTTATCATTTAATAATACTTGATATTCAATTGATTTTTTTTAAAATTTTTTCTAATCAAACTATCTACTGACCTGACCCAAGAAATCATGGTACCCATAACGCCGGATAAAATTACCGGACTGTCAAGGCGCCGCACAATAAGCCCTGCGAGTATGGGACAGAGGGACCATTTTGCAATTTTTATTTTGTGGAGTACCATTCCGCAAAAGACCGCTCGTGGCTCTTCCCAATCGTACAAATCGGAGTCAGAAGTGGGGGCCCACAGACAGAGCATTAGAATATACTTTTTATCCAGATGGTAGATTCCCTCAGCATATTCGCATCATTCCATTGTGCTTTCCACCTATAGAAACCTCTTTTTCCAAAGAAAGAAAATAAAAGAAATTTTGAATATCATCACATATTTTTTACACCAACAGATAAATCAAATTTTCTTGAATTAAATTATTTAATATTTAAAATTTTAATTAAAATTGGTCAATTTAAATTTTAACTTAATTAATTTATTAAATTATAAATTTTTTTAATAATATATTTTATCTATTCATAAAATTTACGACTTAATAGGATAGATATATCAAATGCAAGCTGATTTCCATATACTTCTAATTTCTTGATTTTGTTTATTTCCTCAGCTTATCTGCCCATCAACCAATCACAACTTGACACTTCAGGTAACAAGACTGGGCTTTGACTGGGGCCTTCCCTCGTTATCCACGTGGCAAATTGCCATTTGCTCTGACAAACCGCAACCTTCCCAAAACTGTCCCACTAATTAATCAGCGGCCGATTATCGGCCTCAGCTTCTCTCCCCACAGTATAATTAGCAACTCAGACGCAATGGCAATGGCGATCCCCTGCCTCTACGTTGCTATTTAAGAGAGGCACGCAGGGCAGAGCATCCTCTTACCACATTCGATCTGCCGAATAAAGGGAGATCTTTATCTGCTCTTCGCTGGTTATTGATTTTTCCTTCTCTCTTTCTGTGCTCCTCTTCCTTGGCCTGAGCTGGGCTTTCACAGCGCCATGGAAGGTCTCTGCATCAAGAAGATGATTTTGGATCTCTACCCTGTTCTCCTCCTCGTCTTCTTCTGTTTCCCACCTGCGACCAATGCAGAGCTTCAGAGATTTGAGCAGCCCATCAAGGGAGACGGGTCAATGACGTTCTTGGTGATCGGAGACTGGGGCAGACGAGGAGAGTATAACCAGTCTGAAGTTGCTCTTCAGGTTCCATTTTTTCTTCTCCATCATCATCAATTTTTATTCTTTTTAAAGAAACTCCATTTTTCCCCAGCCAAAAGCAGATCAAATTCTGATCTTGTTTTTCTGGGCAGATGGGAAAAATCGGGGAGAAGCTGGACATAGACTTTGTTGTATCAACTGGAGACAACTTCTACGATAATGGTCTGACAAGTGACCTGGACCCTGCATTTGAAGAGTCCTTCTCCAAAATCTACACTGCAAAGAGTTTGCAGAAGCAGTGGTACAGCGGTAATCTTCTGACTGTTCGACATCTTTTAAATTCAGATTGAACGAAAGAAAGGCCTTATTGGGTAATTTGGCTGAATTTTGTTTCTATATATGTTTTATTGATTGTTCTAAGTGCAGTTCTAGGGAACCATGATTACAGAGGAAATGTGGAGGCCCAGTTGAGTCCTGTCCTCAGGAAAATTGACGGCAGATGGATTTGCTTGAGATCTTTCATCGTCAATTCAGGTTCTCAATCATAATGATATTTACGTGTATGTTTATATGTTTCTGGGAGCATTTTTATAATTTTATGGGTCCTGCAGAATTGGTCGATATGTTCTTCGTGGACACGACCCCATTCGTTGGATCTTACTTCACCGATTCAGAGGGCCATACTTACGATTGGCGTGGAGTGAAATCCCGTTGGACGTATATCAAGAGCCTACTGAAGGTACTCCCTTTTGTCATCCTACGAGAAAGAGAATGAATATGAAATCTACATGATTTCTATGGATGGGGCGAATGATTTAAGCTGAGTTTTGTGTCCGAATAGGATGTGGAATTGGCCCTGGGGGAGTCCACTGCGACCTGGAAGATTGTGGTCGGCCACCACGCAATCAGGAGCATAAGCCACCATGGCGACACCAAGGAGCTCGTGAAGTTGCTCCTCCCAATTCTTCGGGTAATTGTTTAGTTAACCGCTGGGACCCATGGTCTTCAAACAGGGTTCACGTATCAGAATGACCAGGAAAACGAGTCCTATCCATGATCCAGACAGAGTCTGATACTTTCTTGTTATGTTTAGCAGTAACAAAGCACTCCTATATTTACTCAATTTGATTTGACGAGCAGGCGAACAACGTTGATTTTTACATGAACGGTCACGACCACTGCCTCGAGCACATTGAGGACTCAGAGAGGTTAGAACCGGGCAAATTTGAACCTTTCTCGGTTGAAACTCCGAGAAGCGGTTTAACTAACTGCTGTTATTATTCTTTGTGCAGCGACATCCGGTTCTTTACCAGCGGGGCGGGGTCCAAGGCATGGAGGGGAGAGACCAGAGCAACTAACCGTGCGCACGTGAGATTTTTCTACGACGGGCAAGGGTTTATGTCTGTTCAGTTAACCTCGGAATACGCGAGGATCGCATTCTACGACGTGTTCGGGGAGGTCTTGCACCAGTGGAGCACCTCGAAGAGGCTCCACTCGTCAGCGTGAGAGAGAGAGAGAGAGAGAGAGAGACAGACAGACAGACAGAGACAGCTCCAGAGCTGTAGCCCGTAGCTAGAAGAAGACGACTTGGAGGGGGGAACAATTGAGGGATTTTGCGTTGATTTATCCATGCAAATGCCTTCATTTCATGGCTCTCCACCACCAATACATTGGGGGAGATCTGTTTCCTAGCAATTGAAGGAGTTGGAGCACTTTCACTGCCCCTTTAATTTTGTAACACTGATAATAAAATCATTTAGGGAAGTTCTCTCTTGTCGAGGGCCAATCGTTCTTGTCAATGGCTTCTTTTTTTCGGTGGGTGTATCAGAAATTCCACTGGCCTGTCGGCCCACTCTGGGACTAACACATTCCAATCATCAATTTTCTCCTTTCACATTTTCTTTCTCCGGGTGGATTTATCTTTAGGCTTATGGTTAATCTCCACAAATAAGAGCCGAGGATCGTATTCTTTGGTCATTTGGACTTGAACAGAGTACACAACTTTAGTACTTGTTAATGATGAGAGATGTCATCTGCAACTACTGATCTCTGAACTCGTAAATAACCCAAGAATCGACCAATGTAGAGAGCACTCGTAGAGTTTATCCCCTATATAGATATTATTTACAGTTAACTTCCAAGCCGAAGAAACTTCTCTCATTTCATCTCTCTCACACAGTACAAAGGCGAAAACGGCATGATAAATTTGTTGATAAAGCGTATAGAGCCTTAACCAGAACAGGAAAGGTACCACCCCGGATCATGTAATTAAAAGCACTATAAGATTAAAAGTGAGCTGAACCATGTTCCACCATGGCCAAAACCGGATGTGACCACTGTGAACCCAGGTTCAATCTCTATCCAGTCCATAGAAGAAAGTATATATGTGTACAGACATGAGACAGAATCATGGAATAATCGTCTAGTGTAACCCCAGAATCATTTTGTCAAGCTGGTCAATGTAATCTCCTGCTTCTCAGAGCCAGTAACGCAAGGCAACAGTCTTCAGTTGAGCACGAAGTGGTACCTGGAATCAACATAGCTCTCAACATCCCAGAGGAAAGAACCAAAAGTCACGGCTTCCAATACGAGCCTCTTCAATCCACTGAAACTGATGTTGATGAGCTCATCCCGAGAAGAATCGACTGTCCCATCGGGTGTAATCACAATCTCAGGCCTTCCAAAGAGGGCCTCTGTGTGCTTTTCAATGATGCTAACAGCTTCCTTGGATCTAACAGTGGCGTATCTCTGAAGTGTCTCCCCATCAAAAGACATAACATAGGTTCTTAATCGGGATGGTTTCACTCCAGAACCAAAACCACCACTGGTGAACCCGCCACCATCCCACGATGAAACTTCAGGATGAGATTGTGCAGATTCGAGAGCCTCACCAATGTCACTTGCTTCTGTCTCTTTGCCAACATCTTGCTGTGCGTTGAGCTCTTCTCCATCCAATCCACCTGGAAGAATCTTCATCGTCTTCTCAAGCTGAAACCTCTGGTCAACCCGCTTGAGGAAGTATCCATACATGACTGATGCTGCATAGACCTGTCCAACCCGAAGCTTGCTTATTTGTGCTACAGTGGAAGGATTGCCTGCTTGGTTTCCCAGAATGAGAGCAAGATGATTTTGGATCATCTCATAGGCTTCAGAGGAATGAAGCCGCTCAAGCTTTCCTTCTTGGTTTGGCCACAGGTCTGCCTGGGCAGAAGGATCAGAAGATGAGCTTATAGAAGGAGTAAGAGATACATCAGCATCCATGAACCTCTGCACCACCAGAGTATACAGTATCTCTTCCAATGCCTTTCTCCTTTCATTAGCCTTCACCTCAGCAATTCTCCTGATAATACAGTCATATGAAAGGGGTTTTAGGATTTAGAATGAAGATCTAAAAGACATTATGTCAAATAGCATGGTGGGGAGGGTGAGAGCCGTGAACCTGTATAAGACTAAGTCTGTTCCAGCAGCCGAGGGCTCTTCCTTCATCTTCTCTGCATCAATATCCATTTGGAGTTGTTCGAGCTGCTGCTCAACTGCATCAGGCAGGAGATGTGGATGACTAATCAGGATCTGTGAAAGAAACTGCCCAACTGGAGATTCCAGCTTAAGCGGAGCAATTGGCACAGATGATCCGGTAGATTCTGAAGACAATGACGCTCTAACTCCCGTACTTCTCCTGATTCCTCGAGCTGCTTTCCGATGCACTGTTCTCAATTGAGATGCCGAATGGCAATGCTGTCACACATCAATCAGTAAGATAATGAATCAGTTCTCAAATAAAATGCAAGATGATGGCTAGCTCGATATGTAACCATGCGCTTGCCTCTAACAACGATCTCTTGTGAAGATCTATTGCAATGGTACGAGGGGACTAGAAATTATAAATCCAACCATCTAGATACCACATGGCGCCAAATTCTATGACATCAATATAGCTGCCTCCCAAGAGAATAATACCACCAGGAACGAGTTAACCCCAGCAGCTAAAATGAAAGGGGAAATAAGCAGTCGAGATCGGAAACAACAGAAGGTCAAACTACATACAATTAAATTAAATTCGGGAAAAAGTCAGCATAAAAAGGAAGAAGAAGAAGAAAAGGAATTGAATTGAGACTTTATATTGGCAGTTTGAGAAGAAGAGGAATTGAATTGAGAAAAATGCTTAAGCCATCGAATATCGCAAAGATTACCTTAACTGAGGATCGCAATTTGGCGCCAAGCATCGCACAAGTAGGTCCGTTGACGGTCGAGGCACCTGATCTGGACATGAAAGAGGAGCTGGCGACGCCAAGTGACGATTGTAAAATAGTCATACAAGCAGATTCCATCGCTCAGCTCTGCAAAATCCGACAGCCCACCCTTAGATCCCAATCAGATTGCCTCCAACCAGGGCCGCAGAAACTTACTTTCTTATACAAGCAAAGACGGATCATACCTTCGGAGAGACTGAAGATGGAGATCGGAGACGAATCTTGGAGAGATAAACCCAAAGAGAGAGGATGAGAAATGCAACTTGATTACGTCGTGTAAGCAGGCCCGGCGGGTTTCGACATATCCATAGCGCAGCGCGATGGCTGTATGGAATATTCTGATCGTTTCGGAAGTACTTAGACGGATATGCCCCCTAGTTGATCGTCAAATTACTGATCTTATCTTATCCTGCTTTAATTATTTACTTCTTTTTTTCCCCTCCTCTTGTCCTCTCCTCTGCTTGCCATTCTCGTACCATTTATTCACGACTTTGACATGCAGAATATATTACTACGTATATTATTAGTGTCCCATCTCGTAGAGTTATGGATTAATTAGGTTGGTGAGCTACGATACACGTTAATGGTTCGAGCACAACTAAAATGGCATTTAATCATTTATCGATTTTTGGACAAGAGTGACAGCTCTAAGGAGTAAAATTCAAATAAATTAAAATAACAATAGTAAAAATCGTATCAGATTTTTCTTATTTTCCAGGATCGATCAGGGTAACATCTTCAATACACCCCTAAATAATGCCAGGGATATGAATGAATAGGCGGAGAAGAGAAGGGCTGAAACGTAATTTCGGTCCTGGAGGAGGTAGGTAGGAGGAGATAATTAACGGCGTCCAGTCGTTAGGGATGGGGCCCACGGGAGACCACGGTGAGCATGGTTCATGATGTGTGGTGGACGGCAGCGGTTGACGCGTCGCGTGGCGAGTGGGTTGACGCCGTTAGTGGCTTGGATGGACGGATTTCGGACGATATTATTTCGGCCGACCCCACCCGTGTCCGCCGGGAAAAAAAAAAATCCATCCCGCAGACCTCTCCCTCCCTATGCGTCCGGTCCAATCTGTGGGCTCACAGGATTCCTATTTGGACCTGTCCATGGGCCCGAGCGACAGCCGCAAGGTGGGCTTTTTTCAGCCCCGCTTGTAATGTTACCGATGTTCGTTTGTAATGCCATCGGTTAACTTCTTGGAGTAAAACAGTCATAGAGCGTCCATTGACGACCCGATGATCCGCAGGGGGGAACAAATCATTGTGGTTTCCCAGATGGGCCATCAAGGAACACGATCCGCAGCTTTCCTCGAAGAGCGAAAGGGAAATTTCATGTACGCAATATGGACAACTACCCCTTCCCCACTCAGCCGCGATCCTGATACTCAGACTTCCTTTCGTGCCCACCGATATTCCTCCGACGTTCAAACTTGCCTCGGTGGCAGATTGCTACTGGACGTCAGGGTGTGACGACCCGATGATCCGCAGACCCACAAACCCCAAGCCCCCCCCCCCAACGCACCCCCACGCCCGGCTGTTCCTCCCTGTCGAAACAGATCTTTCGGTCCTTCTTTCCGTAGTCTTTTAGACCAGAATTCAACTGTGATGGGGGCATCCTTCGCCCAAAGTCGGAACCATAGAACACTCACGTCCATCGGACAAACTGAACATCACGACCCATTCAAATATTTTATCACCTTGGTTGGTTTTATATTGTCGTATGAAACGGGGGAAAAAAGAAGGGCGAAGGCTCGTTTTTCTAGTTTTTAAAAATATTTTTTAGGAAAATGGAAAACGAGTTTGGATGAGTCGCTTGCGTGCGATACGACGTGAGGAGGACCGGCGACATACGGCGACGTTGAATTGGTACAACCTTAGCAGGAGATGTGAGGGAATCACTGTTGACTCGCTAAACCTCGGATAGTCAACCAACGTAACGTCTCTCGGCAAACGTATTGCACCGACTTTTTTTTTTTTTCAAGTAATTTAATATCTAAAATTTTAATGGTTATTTTAGTTTTAAATTAGGTTAGATTATTAAAGAAGAATTCTTAAAATATATTAATTCTTTTTATTTATAATATTTATATGTATTATTAACTTATATCCGAGTAAAAAAAATCATCCTCCCAAATGCGTGTTGGTTTTGCCGTTTCCCACAATTTTGACAATCTAATGAATTCCATGCCCTCCGCGGATTGATTAATACTCGATCATACCAAAGACATTTGAACATTTGAAACGGTCAATATTCAATTATCCGTCTAACAACAAACTATTTTTCGGTTGATTTCGTTTTTAGGACCTGGCGTTTGACGTATTACGGAAGTGGACCTTGAAGTTTCTATTTAGTCCCACCTTACGGTGGTGCGGACCCTTGACCAGCTTTGGATTTAATGCAAGTTCGAAGTTTTCGTACAATCCACGTGAAGGAATGAATTCTTGACCGACTTGGAGTGTAGACCCTATCAGTGATTTCATGTGATGTGCCCACTTTTTCTTGATCTATATTCAAGTATTATACTTAATATAATTTAAAATAGACTTATAAGATTTTTTTTTCTAAAAATGATGCAAAATGACTCATATATGAGATAGTTTTACCTGTATCCCTATGTAAATTGCGTTAAAAATTGGATGTAAGAGTTGAAAGTGAGTTGAAGAATGCCTATAAATCATTGGGAGTTTCTGGAAGAAAAATTTCACATAAATATAGTTTGTAAGTATAAAAAATAAATGAATTATTTAAATAATACATAATATGATATAAAAAGGATGTTTTTTTCCCTTCAAAAATCCCGTCGAACTCCTCTGGTGCGAGTGCCTCGATGCTCACCGTGTCACCGTTAGCTTATGCGCGGATTGGGATGAGAATTAGAGAAAGGAATTTCAGGGTGAATTTTGCATGCATTGAAAACTTCAGGGTGGGGAATGTAAGTGAGCTAACATGCAGGGTGCGAAAATGAAGTTTCTACCAATAGATACAGCCCTTTCTTCTGTCTGAACTCTCCCTTTGAATGATTCTTCTCTTACGCTCCACTCCGCCGCGCATTCTCTGCTGCTAATGGTCTGAACTTTGAACCAAATACCGTGTGAGAGTCTCGGAAACGGCCTCTCTCTCTCTCTCTCTCTCTCTCTCTCTCTCTCTATCTATCTATGCTTGACACGATATATATAGACCCAAATGGCCTCCTTCCCATTCTGCATTGGCAAAAATTAAAGAACTCAATCAATATTCCTGAAAATCTCTGCAAATTGGGTTTGTTTCTTGGCTCTGAAGTTTCTTCGGAGATGGGCTTTGGCTGGAGAAAAAGATCAAAAGCAGCAGCCCCACAGAGCGTTCCGGGGGATGGCCAGTTGAAGGGTGGACCAGAGTTACAGCTCGTGATCCCGAATCATTTCCTGTGCCCGATATCGCTCGAGCTGATGAAAGATCCAGTGACTTTGTCCTCCGGGATCACATATGATAGGGAGAGCATCGAGAAATGGCTCCAAGGCGGGAACTTCACCTGCCCTGCGACCAATCAGGTGCTGACGAGCTTCGATCAGGTCCCGAACCATGCACTCCAGAGGATGATCCAAGACTGGTCCGTCGAGAACCGTCACTTTGGGATTGAAAGAGTCCCGACTCCAAGAGTCCCAATCACTCCTTCGGAGATCTCACGGATATTCTCAGGCTTGGAAGAATCGATTCAGTCGTTTGATCTTCACTGCTGCCTAGAATTGGTTCGGAAGATCAACGGTTGGGGTGGTGAGAGTGAGAGGAACAAGAGCTGCATTGTCGCAAATGGGGCCAGTAAAGTCCTATCGGCTGCTTTTGATGCATTCCAAGATCAATCGATCCAGCAGAACTCGGTCCTAGAGCTGTTGGAGGTGATATTGTCTGCTCTAGGTTGGATGCTCCCACTTGACACGGAAGCTTATAGTTTCTTGGGGTCATCGGCATCTTTGAGCAGTCTGGTGCGGTTTTTGGAAAGTGGCGATCTTATGACACGTACAGCTGCAGTTTCAATCCTCATGCAGCTCTCGTCCGACCCAAAATATGCTCGGGAACTAGGAAAAGTCAAGGGTGCAAGTGAAGCACTATTAAAGCTCATTGAACAGCCAATTTGCCCTTCAATCAAGAAGGCCTCTCTCGGCATAATATGGAACCTCATCTCCTCCGATCATTCAAGCAAGCTAGAATTTCTCGAGAGGGGCATGATGGATACTGTCCTGGAAGTCCTGATCGATTCCAAGGGAAGTATCTGTGAGAGGGCTCTACGGATTATCGACGAGCTCTGTGGGTCAGAAGAAGGCCGAGAAAAGGCCTACTGCAACTGCCTCATGGTACCTCTTCTGGTGAAGAAGCTCCTGAGAGGGTCAGCCTTGACGAACAAATACTCAGTCTTGGCCCTGTGGAGGTTAGTGAAGCATGAGAAATGGGATGAGCAGGGGAAGGTATTGGTCGAAGCCCTCCAAGTCGGAGCGTTCCAGAAGATCCTGCTGATGCTGCAGTGTGGTTGCGATGATGAGACAAAGGAGAAGGCGACTGAGCTGCTGAAGCTGATGAACCCTTACAGGCCAGGGCTTGAATGTATCGAATCAGTCGATTTCAAGAATATCAAAAGGTCATTCTGAAGGACATGGAGAAGCAAACGCACTCTTTTACATCATTAGTTGCTAATCTTTTGCCGATTAGAAATATTATATTGAAGTTCTGATGTAAACTTGTATATCATATTATCAACAGCACCTCATTTTCCTTGCAAATGAAGCCTAATTATCGAACAACGTTCTCGCAAGATCAAGAAAAACTGAATCCTTAACTCATTTTCATCAGCTCGAACATGAGAAAGTCCATTGATTCCTCTTCTTTTAGGGACTTGAAAGACTTGACTGTTGAAAACAAGCCAACTGAAATCACAGATCGCGGCTGAAATTGAAACCTTGACCGGGTAAAGTCTAACATGACTCTGAGAATCCCTACCCTGACGGAAAAGCAATCGGAAGATATAGACCAAGCTTTTTCCGATAGACCGTCTGTTACTTTTTTACTGGCCTGGAATTCTCATACGAGCAAAGCAAATGAGGACTCAAAGGGGGCTTTCCGAGCAGGTTCCTCCTCATCAATGAACTCATCTCGAGGCTCCTTCAACACTAACGTGCGTACAAGAATGGTTGCAGTAGGGACTGTTGTTCATCAGACACCAACATATGAGCCAGGTCGCCTGCAAACCTTGATGGATAAAGGTTGAAACCAGGTACGGCACCGGCAGCAGATGCTCAAGGACTACGGGTGAAATTCAAAGGATATCCATCACTCGTACCCCGTAAACAAAATAATACAACGTGAGTTAAACCGAGCCCTTTCCATTCAAATTCATAGAGTGGTAAGGCGTCACTGGAGCATATAACAAATAGCTTCTAAACAGTGCAAATAATAACGTTGATAATAGCATGATGCCCAGAATCTTTACTGGATGAGGCGAGGAAAATAGGCCTCACAAAGTACTAAATGTTGTCTTATAGGCTGCGTCCTCTAGAAAAGAGTGTACTTGGCGCCTCGATTGCATTGCTTCAATCTGGAAGAAGCCATTTCTGTGCTTGTGAGAAATTTATGAAGGGATTTGTGGCGCCATGAAGGTGAAAATGCTTTGGCTGTAAAAGCTTGAAGGCAGGTGTATTACTGACCCTCCACGAGGGAAGATGCTTAGAAGTCATTGCAGTCGTACGTTGCATGCCAGAAGCATAGCCTTATTGGCCGGCTCCCACCTGCCAAGCAGCAGCCAATACCGATTCCTTGGCCATTCTTGCAGTGGGGAATAGATGTACTGAGGTTCTTCCCCCAAGGTAAAGGGCTAAAGAAATTGAATCCTGGTGTCAAAGCTGAGCTGGTCAGTAAAACAAAGGACCAGGAAGCCACAGCCTTTTCGAAGAGAAATATCATCTTCCGATTTGGTGTAACTCGAATCCTGTGTCGAACAACTGCACAAAGTTCTCTAGCAAAAAGGTCAAAGACCTCCTTAATGAGCTAGAGATAAGCAAAACTCCAACTTGGTGGCGCCCCCGAGTTCATTGTTCTCAGAAAGGTCACTAACAAAACTATACCGCACGAACCAAATACCCGAGTCAATAGTATTGACTGATCATGGGCAGAAAAACTAACAACCATCCTTTGGGATACCCAATAACACGAAGAATGTCCATGGGCAAGGCACGGTTCAGCATGGCATATGACGTAGAGGTCATGCTACTGACTGATATAGGCACTTCATTGGCACTAGATTAGCTAATAAAAAAATTGGCTAATACCCGACAAAAGAATTATGGGAACCAGACGCAAAATAGCAAGGCAAAAATTTAATTCCTATATGATTCACCTAAAGATATTCACTCGTCCGTAAGCATTCTAATAGGAGGGTCCGCTTTAGGTAATGCTACCTTGGAGAGTTGTTCGTGCAGACTAAAACCTTAGGCTCTCAAGAGGGGCAAGCTAAGCAAATCTCCAACTGGGAAGGACCATATCGAGTCAAATGGCATGAGGGTTGGCAATCTATGCGCTGTAAGTCTCTTCATCCACTCTGTTCTGTCCCGCAATCTGAATTCCTCTGCTAAACTCGACTTATACTTGGATTCGTCTTTATGGAACAGCAGCTGCCCAAGATATTCCATAGGAAACCTGAGGAAATACCGCCACTAAAATGTTATCACTTTGGCTTTCTTTTGTGTTTTAAGACCTAGACGGAGGATGCTCAAGCCAGCTGTCAGTCGGTGAGGAGCGCAGAAGGGTGCCGAGTCAACATACAAGGAGTACAGGGGTGATTTGTTCAAGGTGTCCCTACGCTTGTTCCTTGATTCTTCTACGTCACCTTCAAAGCCACATAGAAGGAAGTTTGATTTAATTTCAATCCTCGGCTTATTCAGGACCTTTTTCTGAATTCCAACTGCACTAGAGACAACGATCCCATCCTGGAACTCTGGATAGTGCTCGTAACTCAGGATCTGGAATACCTGGGTGCTCCAAGTTCTGGGATATATTCCCTGTTGAAAGTTGAGTGGAGTGGAGAATAGAACATGGCCAACGAAACTAGAGCAAGAGAGGAGAATCTCTCTATCTCTTTATACAACGGCTCCTCAGTTTGACTTCCTTGTGAATCTGCAAGCTCTGAAGCAAAGACGTGAAGAGAATCGTCTCTGCACACTGAATGTCGTCGATGTTGCTTCACTCTGCTCCGCAGAGCTGGAAGAACTCGTCAAAGGTCAGTCGGGCGCTGTACCTTCATCTGCCTAACTAGTGGATAAAGTGAACCAAGTACTGGGTGGCAGTCCCGTGAATTCTCTCCTATTCTCTCTCAGTCTCTACCCTTTGGGTTTCTTCCTTGGCTCTGGTGTCTGGAGTTTATTCAAACATGTGCTTTGGTTAGAGAAGAAGATCGAAAACAGCAGCCCACCAGAAACAGAATGGCCCAGGGAAAGGCTGTTTGAAGCGCGGACCTGAGTTAAAGCTCGTGGTCCTAAACCATTTCTTTTGCCCAATGTTGCTTGAGCACATGAAAGATCCAGTTGACTCTGTCCTATGGGCCTGCATTACCATAAGGAGAGCTTCAAGAAGTGGCTCCAAGGCGACAACTTCAGCTGCCATGTAAGCACTGAGATGCCAAAGAGCTTCCATCAGGTCCCTAAGCATGCACCACAGAGGACCCAGGACTGGTCTGTCGAGAAACAGCACTTGGGGTTTGAGAGAATCCAGGCTCCCAGCGTCCCAGTCACCCCTTTGGAGATCATATCGGTGCTTTCATGCTTCGAAGAATCGATCCGTTTGCTTGATCATGATCGCTGCCTAGAATTAGTCCGGAAGATCAACAGTCGGGGTGGTGAGAGCGAGCAGAACAAGAGCTGCATTGTCAAAAACGGGGCTAGCAAAATTCTTGTCGGCTGCCTTTTGACGCATTCCAAGATTAATCTCTCAAGCGAACTCGGTCCTGCAGCTGCTGGAGGAGATATTTGTCTGCTCAGAGTAGGATGCTGCCACTCGATGTGGAAGCTCGCAGCTTCTTGGGGTCATCTGCTTCTTTGGGCAGCTTGCGTTGGTTCACGGAAAGCAGCGACTTAAGACCTGTAGAGCTGCAGTTTTCATCCTCAGGGAGCTGCCATTGGACCCGAAGTATGCTCGAGAACTAGGAGAAGTCAAGGGTGCAAGAGAAGCACTATTTGAGCACCTTGAACAGCCAACGTGCCAGGCCATCACTAGGGCCCCTCTCAGCTTAGTATGGATCCTCATCTCCTCTGATCATTCAAGCAAGCTAGAATTTCTCGAGATGGGTATGTTGGATACCATCCTGGAAGTCCTGATCAGTTTCAAGGGAAGCATCTGCGTTAGGGCTCTACGTGTCTTCGATGGGCTGTGTGGATCCAAGAAAGGGCGAGAAAAGGCCTACAGCAACTGCCTCAGTGTACCTCTACTGGTGAAGAAGCTCCGAAGGGCACCGGCCTTGATGAACACGCACTCGATCTTGTCCCTGACAAACAAATATTCAATCTCAGCACTGTGGAGGTTGGTGAAACACGAGAAATTGGATGAGCAGGGGAAGGTGTTGGTCGAAGCCCTCCAAGTCGGAGCATTCCAGAAGCTTGTCCTGTTGCTGCATTGTGGCTGCGATGATGAGACGAAAAAGAAGTTGACGGAGCTGCTGAAGCTGATGAACCCTGGCAGGCCAGCTCTTGAGTGCGTCAAATCAGTAGATTTCGAGGATCTCAAGGGGTCATTCTGAAGGACAAGGAGAAGGAAATTACATTCTTAGTTGCCAATCGTTTTACTGTTAGGAATTATATCGACAGTTCTGTTGTAAAAGGGTAGATCATACCGCCAAGAACAACTCTCTCTTCTTACAAAGGAAGCCTAACTATAGAACATGGTTCTTGCCAAATCGAGAATACCGAATTCCTTTTTTGTTTTCGTCAGCTCGAACATGGGAAAGCCCGTTGGTTCCTCTTCTTTTGGGGAATCGTGGAATTTCACTGACCCCACCCGAAATTAAAACATGGACTGAACTGACGGAAGTCTAACACACGACTTCGAGAACCCCTACCAAGAGAGAAAAGCCTCGCAAAGATGCATACCGAACTTTTCCAACTGACCGTTCCTAAATGGACTCACCGTTGAGGGATTGACTCACCCTGAGATCCTTCCCATACTACATACAGTGTGTACAAGGATGGCTGCAGTGGGAACTAGTTTTCGCCAGACGCCATAACTTCATATAATAATGGGCACCAAAGAAGTAAGCTGTCAAATTTTGCACAAGACTTCTAAGAGATTGAGGCGCTGAGCATGCACACGAGCCCACTAAGCAATGAGTATGCCCGAGAAACCATTCAGTTCATTCATATGGTAATCTGCTATAATGTTTTCTCAAATTTTCAACAACGGACTTCTAAAAATCAGGATATTGTCGGATCAATATTTCATATTTTTCTTTCTATACTTTCAATGTTATGATTCACAGCAAAAACGGTTGAATGAACAAATGGGAATATGGGAAGAAAGGAAAGCAGTCGGTCTTCCAGCACTCCTGTCAGCTACTAATAATTTCATATTATAATACCGACAGATGAGAAGAGAAGCAGCAGAAGGGCAACGGAAGTCATGGTGCGCCGTTGGTTACGTTAAATTCAAGGACTAGATCTACTAAAGAACTTGAAATTTCACGGAATGGTGGAGAATCCAACAATCGCGTGATGACTGTACTGGAGTGTGAAATCCTGACCTGACTCCGTTGTCATCGCAAGAGAAAAGGGAAGAAAAAACACATCAGGGCAACAAATTCCCAGCATTGTACCGTCTGCTTTGGTTCATGGAAATTCTTTGAAACCAGCTCAATTCATTTCCAGTCAATCACAAAAATTCTTGTAAATATTTTATAAGACAAAAAGGGATTCCATCACGCATCGCTCAGGCCTGGTCAGCACAGGCTGACCGTGCATGACAGCTCGTTTGCCCATCAATTAGATCCCGCGTTATACTTCTTGCTCGCCAGCTAATCTCAGCACTCTTACACTGTAAGAAGCATCAAATTTTGGCTGCCACAGCCACTGGCAACCATGGACCACCACTGTCACCACTCACTGGTGCAACCATCAACGACAGCTACTGATCATGGCCAGCTTAGCTAACACGATGTATGACCTCCGTCCGCAGGCCAGCTTTAATGGTGGCAAAGGCAATAGGTCAGCAACAGCATCTCGATTAAGTCGCGTGGAGAATACAAGACGAGTCTAACAAAACCTTAAGAGAAAAAAAAGAGATATTTTCTTATCGTACATTGACAAGGAAAAAACAAAGATTTATATACAATCTCCCCATGAAGATCCTAACATAGCAACTTCACCCATATCTGCTGCCTTTCTGATGCATCAACAAGATGGGGTTTGAGCAAAACCTCTCCTAGTCTGAATCTACAGTTGCAGAAAGGGGAAAAATATACAGTAGTAATAAAATAACCTCTTCCACTAAAACCTGCAAAATAATCTTGAGCCTTGATCAGCTGATTATCTATAGGTGCGTGTGATTCGTATCTGCAGAGGGAGTTTAGAAAAAGAAGCTAAATCAATATACCCCGTGAAAAGCAACAGATAATCTGACATTATATGTCCAAGACACATGATAATGTCAACCCCAAGGTTTAGATTGCTGCGGCTAAAATTTCTATCCTAAGATCAATGAATGGATGATCATAAAGCTGTTTAGATTCAATGGACTACTTGCCTCGCCTCCAGATTAAACAGGTTTCACATCCATTAAAGAGAGAAGAAAGGGAGGACAGTCTAAATTTGGCCGTACTTAGTTTGCTTTGACTCGAGGGATCTAGAGGGAAAAGGTAGTGAACGTTGAACATTGAGTATTATTCTTCCAAATCTCTCCATTTGAATGGTTAATCTTATTTTGCACAGAAAGGGTCCCTTATGTTAGATTCATCTAAAAGAAATTCTTAATTTAAAAGGAGGGTTAGGAGAACAAGACCCTCCCTCCATTTTTTGTTCCCTCAGTTTCCCTCCAAATGCCCCCATCTAAAAAACCCACAAAGTATTTCATATAATACAGATTGCCTGAAAAGACAAAAAAAAATAGTCATAAATTATATGCCTTGTATGCATCTGCCGGATTTACCTGGGCAAATGCAAAAATTGCTTGGACAATTCTAGCATAATCAGTTCCAATCATCTGAATCACAACATCTGCCAGAAAAGTTCCCCAAAGCCTGCAATAACAATACCATTTAGCTCTTTCCTTTTCCGTTGAAATTTTCAATTCTGCGATTCCTCTGTCTACTTGAACTCACAGAATTATTACAGAATATAGAAAAAGGTAATAACTAAAGGTAAAACAATTATTCAATAATTTCAGGTCATAACTCATCAATGGGAAGTGGGAATCATTTTAGCATCTAACATTATCAACATACCCAAGTAGAAGAATCATTTTTTTCAAATTACTTGGGATTTGTGGAGTAACGAATTTTCAAGAGAAAGTGCTTTACTTCTGATTGTTTTAGATATATGGACTGCTTTTCCCTTATCTAAAGACTGATGGATAGTCTCCTGCTTATTTATAATTTAAAAAGTATCAGCATTCAAAGCACATACCATTTAGTCCAAAAAATTTTCAATCCTGCCAAAAACTGATTTTTTAGAGTTGTTTATTTTATTTCCTTATTATGAAATTCAGCACAGCTATAACTTATTCCAGCTCAAGCCATGCAACTAAGTCCTTCAAATGTATTCATAAGCAACAAGAAGCTACAGCTGGGGTAATGTAGTGCAAAAAAAGGGGATGCACACATTGGACCGAGAAGAGACATCATGCTCCTAAAACCGAGATATCTCGATGCAGCACCAGCAAATCCCTGTCCATCAAATTGAAGTCAATAAAGAACTAAAAAGAGCAATGAGATCGTAGCATAATGTTAAAGGGAAGAAAGCATCCCACTCTTTTTGTATCTGTGGAGATTTCACATTGCTTCAGATATAAAAGGAAACTGTTAAAGATAACAAAATAGTCTAAAAAATTTTGCAATGTAAACATATTTTGAGAAGCCTACACACGCAAAGCCGTATTTGCAAATTGTAGTGGAATGAAGAGATCAATACAAAAAAAAAAAATGTGTGTGAAAATTGAAGTAGTTTGATCAGGAATAATGATGAAAATGTAAAACTGCATTTCAGATATAGATATTCTTGAAATGCTCACTTAGCAATTCAAACGTTCAAGATAGTACAAGATTCAGGAAGTGGGAACCCATATTATCACCTGTTTTGCTGCCAGCAATGCTGCTCTTGACTCGAGGTTGATAGCAGCTAATTGCCCACCCTGAGTGGGGAAAAAAAAGTCCTTCATTTTCAGAATATGCAACTAAGAACTTTATGGAAAGTCAAATGGCCTTAACTTAGGCTATTTTATCTTCAGTCAAGAACTTCAAGTCCATTTATAGGACAAGACCCCAGATCATATATTTGTAGTAACATACACATCAAATGCTCTCCCTTATCATGTAATTAGATGTGTGCTAATCCCCAGCCAAAAAGAAAGGTCACAAATCTTACAAGAACAGTGGAGAAAGCTGAAGTTTGATAACAGAACCATGAAGGATTGAAGAGTCATTACAGCACCTCAATATCAAATCAACAGCTACATAAATCAATTTTAAAAGAAAGAGTTTCTTATTCGTTTAATTTTTGAAATGCATCATGCAGATTATTAATCTCCATGCACAACACCAGAAAAAAGAATGCATACTTTCTCTGGAAAAAAAAGGATGAACCATCATTATATACCCTTTTTATCAGTTCCTTCTTGATCTGATAGTTAGCAGCCTCTACAAAAACCTTCCCAGATAATTTTCCAGCTATCTAACATCACAATGACCAAGTCAGTGTTATGCATTGCCAAACGCAAAGAAGGAAAAAAAAAATTCAAGGCTTACCAATTGATAAATCTTTGCCAGAGTCAGGATACCTCCACCCTAATGAGAGAAAATAAATGGTGTGGCCATCATATCAAGACAAAATATGCAATACAAATACTAGTTAGTCAGAGTTAACAATAAAACAAACATTTTACCCCAAAAAAAATGAAACTAAAAGTAAAATACCTTAAAAATCAATGAGCGCAATTCCTCTGACCCAACTTTTGAAGCAGCAAGGGCTTGAATCTTTTGTTGATCATACCCAAGTTCTTCTAGGTCACCTTCAACATCAGAAGCTTTGGAAGATCTCCACATGCTCTGAGTTCCAAATTCTTCACTACACGAAGGGAATGAGTGAAATTAAAAATTTTCCCAGCCAAACATAAGCAATTCATGATTAGTCTTCAGAAATCTGGTGAAGAAACTCGGGAAAACTCAGTTTTGAGATTAATGTCCTTCTGATAAACATTGAATATAATATCCAGTCCCTTCCAAATATCTCAACGTCAAATACTATTAAGGGATTTTTAACAATAGAATCAGGCTAATTAACCCATCATAATGCCACTACAGTGTTAACATTGACGACCTTATTATATCAGGAGATGGACTAGAAGTTTCCCCAAATATAGGTAAAAGATCAACAAAAGCAGAATGCCACGGGGCTAGCAAAAGTTCAGAACTTGCAATCCCAAAAAAAAAAAATCAAATTGTTAAATAAAAAATCAAATCCAGTTATCTTCTTACTTCAGATTGATATATGTACATGAAAAATAGTGTATCCAAGTCGCATATTTCTACCATCACAGACCACTTGCTTCCTGATGCAGTACAATGTATCTGGTATGAGTTGAAATCTGTTCCATTATTTCCTTCTTTGAAAATCTGATTGATGGTCTCTGTAATCTAAGAAACATGTGAGAAAGCATCTCAAGGATCACGCCACACTATTCAAGTGCTTCGAATGAAAATCATTTCCATCTCTCATTCAATACCATCACTCAGTCTGAAATTAATTGAATAGCAAACCAGATATAATTGTAAGAAACTATATGTAACTTTAGGGATTGGTAGTGGATATTACCTCGAGTAATCATGCAACAAATGCAGAAAGATTTCAGCTTCCAAGTCTTCCGTTGATAATTTGCTTGAACAAGGAATATTCAGTTTCTTCCTAACAGAAAGCAAGACATTTCTGTAAGAAGGTCTCCATCCCCTGTCAAGAATACCCAAGAACATAAGTTCAAGAGAAGTTATATTAATCTGATCCTCCTTTTACTTCATCTTCTAAAGAATTTTTGAGAAAACAACCTTTCAAAGCATGAATCTTGAATGATATTGCTCAAATTGTTTGCCACTCAACAAGAAAAACAAAAAACAAAAAAAAAACCCGATGGGTCAGGAACCTTAAAATTGAACGGGCATCAGCTGCCAGGAACAGGAACCGCGATTCAAGAGCCGCCAGGAAATCCTCCCTCTCTTCCAGATCCACCCCAATCATAGCATAGTCCACATCAGCCCCTCTAGTAATTGATTTCAACAACGGGCTAAAGTAGCTGAAGCCACATTGCACCACAGTGTCCGCAAAACAGTCAGCAAGAAAAGATACAAAGAATACTTTCTCCTTTCAAGACAAACCCACAAAACGGAGTTCTGACTGTATCAGCATGTTCGTTCTCATATCACCGTACCGAAAACCCATTCCTGACCTCGAAAATGCCCAATTACACTTCTTTGCAGATTGATAAGAATTTAGGAAATAGAAATTGATAGGCAAAAAGTACCTGGGACCAAAGAGAATTCTTTCGAGTTCATACAATTCAGAATCCGTGGCGAGTTCAAGGACGGACCGGAGCTCTGGATCATAACTACCTGCAGAGCCTAAGTATTCAGAAAAATGTCAGCTCCATGGACGAGAAGACGAGGTAGAAGAGGAGCGGGGCCCGGAAGAGGTGGGCAAGGGCGAGCGGACCTCGATTCCCGGCACTAGAGATCGCCGCACGAGGAGGAGGGCCCAGAAGTCCTGGACCAGCTCCCCGAGAAGAAGAGCTGAAGACCTACGAGGCGAGTGACGGTGAGAGAAATCCGAAGAAAAGGAGGAGCGGAGAGGTGATTGTGCTCACGGGGAATGTGGGCTTGGAGGGATAAGAGGCCGGGACGACGGTTGCCGAGGGAGGAGGGAGACGGAGGGGAGAGAGAGCGCCGGCGGCAGCAGCAGAAGCAGCAACAGCCATTTTCGAGGAGACAGACGCCCGAAAGCTGCTGCTTGCTTCAGATTGTCCACAGAAGTAAAAGCTCTGCTCCTCACTTGCACTTCAGCCAAGCCACACGTCCATTCATCCTACAGGAAGGAAAGCCATGCTCAAATTTTCTTGAACATATGAGATGAGACTGCTGTGATGCACTATCACCTGTTGAGTGAGGGATCTAGCTTTCCATTAATCGTCATAATTATATAATGCTGACAGCATTACTTACTATAGTAGAAGAATTTCAGGTAATTCTAAGATAAAAAAAATTCTACTGTATCGTGCAAATTTACTATTTCACTCATTAAAAAAAAAACAAAACGAAATTCTTCACGAACTGATTGGGTTGCGGGGCTATAGAATATTCCATTGACTTGGAAAGTTGCAGATCAAAGTGTGCTGTGGCATTAGAGGCTACAACGTGCATTTTGTACAGTGTGTTGGAAAACCTCATCCAACTCATGTCTGTTGTTTGTTTGGATTTCCTATTTTTGAGCCTCCTACCGATGCCCATCGAAAGCCCTGATGATTGACTGTAATCACTCCTTAACCACTCCCGAACCGGCCGAGCGGTGTGACTCGTGTTCTTAGCACGGACCACTTCTTCAGTATACAATCGATTTTTGCTTAATTATGTAACCGATGATACCAGCCGCATCAAATCAATGGGTTTGACTAGGATGCACCATTAAGAACAAGTTCATTTACTCCGAACAAGAAGATGCCTGTTGTAGTCAAGTCGTCCTTATTTTACCCAGGGACCCTCACAGGGTAAAAGGGGAATTGATCCATCACAGAAAGGAGGCGTGGAATAGGCAGTGTGTCTCTCCAAAGCAAAGTTAAAGGATGGACAGAATAAAAATCAAGCACACTCGAACTCGTGTAGAAAGCCTGAATCCCAACTGTGGTGATCCCAATCGACATGATGTCCATATGAGCTTGAGAAGCCAACAGTGACCTCAATATATCAAACAGACAAGAATAGCATCAGATTTTAGTGTGTCTTTAACCACATCTGCCCCCCTCAATCGGGTAGCAGCATCTTCAACTGCAAGCAAATAGCCGGTGAATTCTTGGTGTTCCAATGGTTAGATCTCGAAGAGATCCAAACCAGGAGGCTATAAGTAGTTCATACTATAGTCTTCCCAATTGACGAGCAAAATCACACCCATCTTAGAGAGATAGAAGTAAAAAAGGAAAGGCACAGTTTCTGTGCAAGTAGCAAGTGAGGGTGTGCAAACTTTTTATCCATCCAAATAGTTCAAGTATATATTAGAACAGAATCCCTAATTGACAGAATTCAGTAAGATTTTTTGCTTCTGCTTCCGGGACAAGAGAGCATTAGAAACTGGATAAAATCCTCTCTACACAGCACCTATGAAGGAAATTGGGGAAAAAAACAGAGAGAGAGAGAGAGAGAGAGAGAGGAAAGAAAGGAGAAGAACGGAATAATTAGTGATTTAACAGATCATGATGGCCCCCTACTCACACTTGATAGACCGATATATGTGACGGACAAAGAGCAGAGCTGCACGGAAACCTACGGTTCCAAGCATGAGGAAGAAACCATAGCAGATGCATGCCATGTATCCGAAGAAGAAGGAAGTCTGCATGAAACCTGACATGTCTGACCGAGCATAGTAGTAGTACAGGCAATAGGCATAGATAAATAGGCCAGTTGATCCACCACAAAGGAAAGATCTGCCAAATGCATGAGCAGAAGTTAGTTAAATCAGTTGTCCAGGGCAACTTTTCATCAATGTATTAAATATCTGGGATTATCTGAATCTATACATGGACAAAAAATCTGTGACAGAATGCAACCTGAGAATCATCAAGGTCAAGAAAAGCATTAAAATCAACCGCTAGAATTTCCAGCTAGCACGGGAATATTCTGAGAAAACAGGACATAGATTATTTAGATTTTAGAAACTTTCAGATGAGAACTTCATTTTGTTAATGAAATTAAGTGTTTGTCATAAGCAAGCTCTTTTCGATAACAAAATGTATGTACAAACAAATTCTGGAAACAAACAACCAAAAGCCACTTCATATTAAAATATTGAAGTGCAATAGATGAAAGAATCTTGAGCAGTCTAAACAATACAAAGAGAGCAACATAAACCAAAATTAACGAAGGACATATAAATCAATGATTTAACATACATATAAATATAAAAATACTGTTCAACATATATAGGGAGATATCCCTCAGCAAAAGTGAGATTAAAAAGGAAAAAGAGAGATATGCATACCTCCACCACCACTCATGGTCCTCCGCAGCAAGTTGGAAATATGTCAAAGCCACAGTAATAAAAGCTGTGACTATCAGGAGGATGATAAAGACGATGAACAAGATGCTGTAAATTGTGTAGATCCTGTGGCCCCATACACTAGCGAAGATATAGTAAAGTTCAATATAGATAGCACTGAATGGAAGGAAACCTGCCATTGCCATCTGTGGAACCGTTCCTCTGTACCAAGGCAGAGATGGAATCTCTCTAGGATACTTAGTGGTGCGGCAAGGAGCTTGGAACTCCGCTTTGCTGTTTTTCCCTGCAATCCCACCTAATACCAGCAAGGGAGATGTTACAAGAGTCCAAATGAGAACTATTACCACAATGGTACCAAAAGGAAGTGCAGCTGTAGCCGTGTATGCAATTGCAACGGTGTTAAGGAAGCAGAACGTGAGAAACAGTGGCCCACAGAAAAGGCATCCAGTCAACAAAAGATTCCTCACCTGTCATGTGTAAGGAAGAGAGAATGATTAACAGCCAAATCTATAAGAAGACAAGGTCACAAGGGGAGTTTAGTTCTGACATACCCAGTTTGACCCCTCCAGTTGACAATAAAAGGAGGTAGCAGTGTAACCTGCTACTCCCGATGTGAGTGCATATATAACAACCAATGCAGTGAATAGGGCCCCCCGATTGTAGGGATAAAAGACACCAACTAAAGCCAGTATGAAGATAAACACAGTGCTGCAAGAAGTATCAGCTATATCAGGAAAATGATTAAGATGTTTATGCAAAGGTATAACTCATGCTCTAATTGTGAACACAACATCAATTAACTTACAGAGCAAACAACTGAGTGCCAGAACCAAGTGCTGCTGCAAACAGTGACTTGTACTTCGGATACCTAAACACATCACCATGTATGTATTTCCATCCAGTTTCCTCCTGGTCTTCAGCTGATTCCTCATCATGTGCATACCTGTTTGAGGTGATATAAAGCAGATATATTGAACTTATCAGGGAAAAAAAAAAGTGGATACATTAAACCACCAAAGCTACAGAAAAGCGCCTTATGTGTATAGAAGGGAGAAATGGAGCATGGGAGTATAGGAGAAACTTTTACTCACTTGACAAAATCATTCTTGAGAACTCGCATGAGAATTGTGGCAAGAAATCCAGTCAAGAGAAGAACTGTAACACATGAATTTATTATTGAGAACCAATGGATCTCCAAATGATGGGGCAGAGATGATGACTGCGAATACTTATCCATTCGCTTTTCAAAAGGAGTGGTGGTTTCCTTCCACTTAACTGTATACATAAACTCAACATAAACTTCTTTGTCCTCTGTTAGGTCTACAAGGGCATTGGGATCTGTTCGAACATTGATCTCAATCACTCTGTCCTTGTTGTAGGCAATATCAAAATGAATATGCTTGTAGAGGAAGTACTTGTACTCGCTAGGATCTTTGCCTTCCTTATCCACCTTACCAATGAAGCCCCAAATTGGCAAGTCATCATAGTACATCTGAAAATAATAGTCTTTGATGACTGCGGAGCGGAACTGGGCTACTTCTTCCCTCTTCAACCGTCTTTTGCAAATAACCTCTGACTCCATGTCCTTTAGGAAGTCCAACTTGTAGGGTGCACTGACAAGACGATCACCATTTAGTACTTCACCAAGCGCCTCCTTTTTCTCTTTCAAATGAGCTGCAACAAAGATCAGTCTTTGATTGTGAATGATCAGAAGGAAGCAGAGCAAGCAAGAAAAGTGACCACAAACACATAGATGCAAACCTGGTATGCAGAAAGGAAGATCAAAGTACCGATAAGTTTCGCTGCAGCAAAAGAAAATTCAGTTGAGACAGAAAATTCCAGCAGATCTCAAGAGAAGGAATACAATCCAACAAATTTCAAGGCAGGTTAGCTTTTAACGGTTTGACACTATAAGTCCACATTCCTAATACACCGGTATTGGCATTATTCAGGAAAACTATAGGAGCTTCTGGAAGACGACAAACAGAAAATTCAAGCCTTGCTATGTTCTCTCATCTACTCTAGCATCGATCGGGAGGAACCCAATATTCCAGATTCATATCCAAAAATAGCCAACTACAATGCATTCATCAAAGAATGGTCACTGAAGAGATTTGCTGGAGACATGGCACCGATTGACATGCGTCAGCGGAACCTTCCCACCCTCCACCAACCGGGCGGCTCTTTGAGATCCAGAAAATCAACAGGAAATTATGAATAAACATTAACCGCAACCACTGCAGCCAAGGGAGTCCGCGATTCATAACAGCGTGCAGTTAGATCTCAGTCGGGCCACTAAGATCCGAGCTCGAGGAACCAAAACCACACCTCAGCACAACCAAAGAACACGAAACAAGACTCTAAGGTTAAGCGTTCGTCCGATTTACCTGGGATTGTGAAACGGGCCGACCTTATTGGCATAGAGAGGGACCGCCTCTCCCTCCTTGTACCGGTGATCGGACGCATCGGATATCGCCTTATCCGCCAAGAACAGCGCTACAACGGCGACGATGAACATCGCCACGTGCTTCCCCATCGCCGGTTCTTCTCCTCCTTAAGGAGCAGAGCGGTAGAGAGGGCAAGGCGTACAGAGAATCTGACAGAGCTCTCTTCTTTCTCGGGGATCTTTACTTCTATCCCCGGCGGAACGACGGATGGCTTGTTTACTTGTTGGGCAAAATATTATTTTGGTTCATAATTAATATTTATGTTACTGTTTTTTTCCCTGAATATTATTTGTCAGTATTTGACTTAGAATAATTTATTTAAAAATTTGTTAATTTCTATGCTATTATTTTTTTCATTATCATTTAACTACTAATCATGATTACATCAGGCTAAAGAGGAGATCAGCCGAGCAATGGCGTTTCCAACGTGCCACCGACGGCACCACGACAAGGTTGCAGCATCTTACGCTTTCCGTTTCTCTCTCTGTCTTGGAGCGGGGCCTCGTGACTGTGTGGATTAAAGCCGCAGATGGTGACCGCATTATCGATTTCGTACCGGTGAAAAAATCGATACGGAGAACTCGGTCGATTACAAAATGAGCCGCCAACCTCGATCGCGGCGTCTGTGGACGGCCCAAGTGTTCCGTCTTGTCTGCTGCTTATGTCTCGAAGCTGCGGCAGGTTGGTGTGGAGTTCATGATGCGTCATGAGAAGCTACATGAATCTCCGATTAGAACTCGCACGATTCTCTTGGGGTGAATCGCATGAAAGAGAGCATCTAATCTCGAGACGAGTAAACGGCAGCCGGGTTCATGTGCGCAGATCGGTTAAAACATACTAAGCTTCGAAATTTTCTGGGCTGGTGGAGCCAGAGCCTGGTAGTGAGAGTGGAAATGACGAAAAATCTGGCGTTGTCCATCCCTCTCTGTGCTCATTACCGTGAAGTGCTTCATTTGATTCGTCCAACCAAGCCCGAACAAGAACAAATGAAGCTCGTGTCTCTCTGGTATAACTACAGAAACCATAATAGCAACAATAATCTGCCCCTTGCAGTTTTGAACGACAGTGCTTTCTGCTGAATCGCCCCCTACCGAGTAGACGATATTGGTATTGGTGTGTAATTTGCCTATCGTTATAATTTGGGGTCAATATGTAATTTACAATTAAGTTATCTTGTAATTGTAATTATTTTCAAGTATATAAGAAAAGGAGGCAACCCTAATTAGGTCAAGCCACCATAATCAACTTCTCTTGTTCTCTCAAACCCTAGAGTTCATCATGGTATCAGAGCAAGGAACGATCGCCATCTCATCGTCATCGGCTTCGACTTCAGTTTCAACTATTCCAATCTCCTCCTCATCGGTAATTGTCTCTTTACAATCATCTCTTTCTCCTTTTCTAGTTTCTTCCAATCCAGACATGTTGTCTTCCATGTCCTCTTTACATTCATCCTTCGTTTCGTCTTCTTTTCCTCCTCCGCTTGCACATGTGGCACCTGTCCTGGGAGCCAGTGTCAATCACTTTCCTGCTGTCTCAATTTCAACGACACCTACGACGATTCAATCCACCACAACACCTCTTATTCTTCCAAATATAACTAGCCTTGTTTCCATCAAACTTGATGCGGATAATTATCTTCTATGGAAATCTCAATTTGAGCCTATTCTTATTTGCAATGATTTATTGGGATATGTGGACGGAACCTTTCCATGCCCGCCAAGGCTTGTCCATGATTCTAATGGAGCATTAGTTGTCAATTCTGCATATTCTGCGTGGGTGAAGACAGATCAATGTCTTCGTAGTCTACTGAATTCAACTCTGACTGTGGAAATTCTTCAAGAAGTCCATGATCTTCGCACATCTCGAGAAATTTGGGCTGCTCTCGCAAAACGTTTTACTGATCATTGTGCTGCCAAGGAAATTGGATTGAAGCTTGAATTTCAGAATGCTACCAAGAAGTCTGATCAATCTATGACGGATTATTTGCGTCATTTGAAGCTCATTGCAGATTCTCTAACAGCCATAAATTGCTCGATTTCAGATAAGGATTTAGTCATTCAAGCTCTAAATGGACTCCCTCCAGAATATGATCCTTTTGTTACTACTGTAACTAATGGATTGTTATCTCTTTCATTTGGTGACTTGAGATCAAGACTTCTCATACAAGAACAACGTTTCCTCGCACGATCAAGTTCTTCACCCACTTATGATGTTCATCATGCCTTGATTGGAAAATCTACTTCAATGGGCTATATCTCCCAAGGTTACAAAGGTGGAAACAATTCTAGAGGTTGTGGTCGAAAAACCAATCGTGGACGGAGCGAGCGTTTTTCCCATTATGGATCAAGGCAACAACAATATGCTTCCTCGCAGCAGCAGCGAAATCCGCAACATCACAANGCAAAAACCAGAAGTAGATCGTCGAGTGTCAGAGCATCCAGCCCAATCAGCATCCGTATATGCAGTCAAAGAATCAAGAGAACATCTCTCAAGAAGTAGACCATGAGAAGATGTGCCAGCTAAATAGTGATAAATACACTTGACTGCTTGTAGATGAGGTAAGCGAGGTTCATGCATGTATTGGCTAACTAAACTCACTGCAAAACTGATATCAGGTCGAGTCATAGAAACGTACTGCAAGGCACCAGCCATTTGACAATACAAGGTCGGAGAAGAGAGAAGTTCACCAGCTTCTGCTTACAATAAAATCTTTGAGGCAAGTGGAGTGGAAACCGGTTTGACCTTATCTAGATCAAACTTCTGTAGAAGGCCAGTAATATATTTAATTTGAGATAAGAGAACACCCTTCGATCGATGATGAGCCTCAATGCCAAGGAAATAATGAAGGGATCCCAAATCCTTCATAGCAAATTGATGTGAGAGTTGGGTTGTTAAAGACTACAATAAGTGAGGTTTATCACTGGTAATAATAATATCATCAACATAGAGCAAGAGAAATAGGCAACCATGAGGAGATCTATATATAAAGAGTGAAGTATCAGCCTTGCTTGCTGTAAACCAAGTGATAATAAGAAATTACTAAATCAAAGGAACCAAGCTCGTGGAGCTTGCTTTAGAACATAAATAGCCTTCCTTAAACGGCACACATGATGAGTAAATCCTGGAGGTTGGCACATATAAACTTCCTCTTGAAGTACGCCATGAAGAAAGGCATTCTTCACATCAAGTTGACGTATAGGCCAACCAGATGAAATAGCAATAGAAAGAACAACTCTAATTGTTGTTAGTATAACCACAGGACTAAATGTTTCATCGTAGTTTAGTCCAGCTTGTTGTTTGAAACCCTGTGCAACAAGACGAGCTTTAAAACGTTCAATAGTACCATCAGATTTCTCCTTAACCCGAAAGACCTATTTACACCCGACTAAATTCTTAGAAGGATGAAGCAGTACAAGATCCCACGTGTGGTTAGCTATCAAGGCGTTAAATTCATCCGCCATGGCTGCTTTCCAATGAGGATAGACAATAGCCTTAGAATAACAAGTTGGTACATATTCATGAAGAGAGTGGGTTAGATTGAGAATGTGTCAAGGTTTAGAAATGCCAGATTTGGATCTTGTTTGCATTGGATGAGTAGAGAGAGAGAGAGAGGAAGGCTTAGAGGAGAAGTCGGATGAAGTAGGAAGAGAGGATTGGGTAGCAGGAAGAATTTGGGTAGATAAATCAGGTTGAATAACTCTTGGGGACGACAACAGGAGAGGTGGAGCGAAGGAGGATGTGGTGCGCTCAATGGAAGGAGAAGAAGGAGAAAAGGAAGAAGGCGCAGAGGGATGAAGACGTGCATGAACGGGCAAGATAGGTGAAGGAGAAGAAATAAGAACTGAAGAGGATTGGTTAGGGGTATTGACTATTGGACGTACCATGGGAGGTTCAAGGGAAAAAGGAAAATTCTCCTCATCAAATCGAACATGCCAACTAACCAAAACACAACCACTCATACAATCAAAATAATGATAACCTTTATAATTTGGTGCATACCCAAGAAAAACACTAGGAAGGGAATGAGGTGCCAACTTATGAGAAACATGAGAAGGAAGAAAGGGATAGCAAGCACAGCCAAAAACTCGAAGAAAGAAGATGTTAAATTCGAATCCGAATAAGCAGTGAAAAGGGGACATATGAGATAGAATGGGAGTGGGGAGCGGATTTATGGTATAAACGGCTGTGAGAAGGGCCTCCACCCAGAAGGAAAGAGGCATATGTGCAGGACATTTCGACCAAATGTCGAATTTTGCACTCCGCTAAACCTTTTTGAGATGGAGTGTGTGGACAAGAACGACAGTGAATGATACCATGTTCACGCAAATAATTCTAAAATGAAATACTGCTATATTCACCTCCACCATCACTTTGAAGAATTTTAATTTTCGTGCCACAAAGATTCTCAACAAAGCGATGAAAATGAGCAAGCACCTCATATTTATTTTTCATGGGGAAAACCCAAGTGAAACGAGAATAATCATCAACAAATAACACAAAGTATTTGAAATTAGCATTAGATAAAATTGGACTTGTCCAAACATCAAAATGTATGACCACCAAAGGAATGGATGCTCGGTGATGACCAGACTCAAAAGGCAATCTATGTGATTTGCCTAAGGGACATGACGGACATGAAAAAGACTTAGGACCAAGGACAGTACTAGACTTAGAATTACAGAGACGACTCAAAGCATATTTATTAGGATGGCCAAGACGGGCATGCAATCGAGCAAGAGAGACCGTAGACGCCACAATAGGATGGGGCTGAGAGGACACCGATGAATTAGGTATTGGATAGAGACCATGGCAAGAGTTAAACTAAAGGAGAATTTTCCCAGTCCGCTTGTCCTTCACGGTAAAAGAAGAACCATTAAAATTAATAGAACATGAATTATCCTTACATAATTGAGTAACAGAAAGGAGATTACGAGAAAGAGCAGGCACATGATAAACAGGGGATAAGAGTAAGGAAGTTGAGCCGGTACAGAGAAAGGATTTTCCAAGTTGCTTAATAGGTAAGAGACGACCATCACCAACTGAGACTTTAGTTGGATTATAAAAAGGTTTCGGGTCAAGAATTTTACCAATGTCATTGGTCATGTGTGCTGATGCTCCACTATCAAGATACCATGGTGAATCTATAGTTTCACCAACTGAAAGAGCATTAAATGATTCAGGAAGCTCATTAGCTGTGAAAGCTCGGTTGTAGCGTTGATGACATTGAAGTGCCATATGCCCGGATCGGTTACATATTTGACAAGATGCTTGAGGTCTGGGTCCAAGTATTCCACCAGTGGTAAAAGGTGGAACATAGGATTGTGAATCTCCACGAGATCAATCTGAGCAGGCTGAGTTAGATAGAACATGGTTGTGATGTTGCGGATTGCGCTGCTGCTGCGAGGAAGCATATTGTTGTTGCCTTGATCCATAATGGGAAAAACGCTCACTCCGTCCACAACCGGTTTTTCTACTGCGACCTCTAGAATTGTTTCCACCTTTGTAACCTTGGGAGATATAGCCCATTGAAGTAGATTTTCCAATCAAAGCATGATGAACATCAAAAGTAGGTGAAGAACTTTATCATGCGAGAAAACATTGTTCTTGTATGAGAAGTCTTGATCTCAAGNACAAATTCATGAAGAGAGTGGGTTAGATTGAGAAGGTGTCGAGGTTTAGCAATGCCAGATTTGGATCTTGTTTGCATTGGATGAGTAGAGAGAGAGGAAGGCTTAGAGGAGAAGTCTGATGAAGTAGAAAGAGAGGATTGGATGGTAGGAGGAATTTGGGTAGATTCAGGTGGAATAACGCTTGGGGACGACAATGGGAGAGGTGGAGTGGAGGAGGATGTGGTGTGCTCAATGGAAGGAGAAGAAGAAGAAAAGGAAGTAGGCACAGAGGGATTAAAACAAGAATGAGCGGGCAAGATAGGTGAAGGAGAAGAAAGAAGAAGTGAAGAGGATTGGTTAGGGGTGTTGACTAATGGACGGTCCACGGGAGGTTCAAGAGAAAAAGGAAATTTTTCCTCATCAAATTGAACATGCCGACTAACAAAAACATGACCACTCAAACGATCAAAACAACGATAACCTTTATAGTTTGACGCATACCCAAGAAAAACACAAGGAAGGGAATGAGGTGCCAACTTATGAGAAACACGAGAAGGAAGAAAGGGATAGCAAGCACAACCAAAAACACGAAGAAAGGAGATGTTAAATTCGAATCCAAGTAAGCAGTGAAAAGGAGACAGATGAGAAAGAATGGGAGTGGGGAGCCGATTGATGGTATAAACAGCTGTGAGAAGGGCCTCCACCCAAAAGGAAGGAGGCATATGTGCATGAAGAAGTAATGTGCGGGACATTTCGACCAAATGTCGAATTTTGCGCTCCGCTAAACCATTTTGAGATGGAGTGTGTGGACAAGAACGACGGTGAATGATGCCATGTTCACGCAAATAAGTTTGAAATGAAGTACTACTATATTCACCTCCACCATCACTTTGAAGAATTTTAATTTTCGTGCCACAAAGATTCTCAACAAAGCAACGAAAATGATGAAAATGAGTAGGCACCTCATGTTTATTTTTCATGGGGAAAACCCAAGTGAAACGAGAATAATCATCAACAAATAACACAAAGTATTTGAAATTAGAATTAGATAAAATTGGACTTGTCCAAACATCAGAATGTATGACCACCAAAGGAAATGATGCTCTGACACTCGACGATCTACTTCTGGTTTTTGCATATTTTTGGGTACTAATCTTATTTCATGGTGCGCAAAGAAACAACCAACTGTGGCTCGTTCAAGTACAGAAGCTGAATATCGTGCTGTCGCTCATTGTGTTGCTGAGACTATTTGGATTCGTCAGTTACTTCGTGAGCTTGGAGTATCTCTTCCTAGACCTGTGACTATTTACTGTGATAACGTATCTGCCACGTATTTAGCTCTCAACCCCATCTTTCATGCTCACACCAAACATATTGAGCTTGACTTCCACTTCGTTCGTGAGCGAGTTGCCTCTGGCGATCTCTCTGTTCGCTATATTCCTACTACCGATCAACTTGCGGACATCTTCACGAAAGGACTTCCTCTTGCGCGCCACCAACTGTTAAGGTCGAATCTCTCAGTTGTGTCTCCATCTTCGGATTGAGGGGGAATATTGGTGTGTAATTTGCCTATCGTTATAATTTGGGGTCAATATGTAATTTACAATTAAGTTATCTTGTAATTGTAATTATTTTCAAGTATATAAGAAAAGGAGGCAACCCTAATTAGGTCAAGCCACCATAATCAACTTCTCTTGTTCTCTCAAACCCTAGAGTTCATCAATTGGAACATGTAAGAGAAAATAGAGACTGAGAGACGGTGAACGATTGAGAAGATGAGATGAGATGAGATGAGCTGTCAAAGATTATGCCAACAGAATTCACTCTTTCAATGTCCAGCAGCAGAAATGTCTACCCATTCTTCACCAAATCTGACTACGATACGTCGAGGAGAGCTCTCGAGCACGAGTACTTCAAGGATGTCGGATTCGTGCCGTGATTATCATTCTGAAACCGCCGTCTTCATGTGTCCAGGGCCAGTGAATCCGAAAACCCGAAAGTACTCACCGGAGAATTTAGAAACTGGGGAGGAAATTTTTGGGCTCGCCACCGCCAGAAAACTTCAGAGCTGTGCGTCAGTCGATAACTGGTCATTCACTGGCCCGATATGCTTCCTCTGTTCCTTAACTCTGGAAGGGAAAGAAAAGATTGCTTGGTGCTCAAGAAGAAATTGAATCGGGATCGATCATGTCCTTGGGCAAAAAGATAAACCCACAACCCGAAATTATCCTCCCCCCACCGGAAACAACCCGATAATGTCGGTTTCAGAAACGTACGGAGGCGATGACACTGAAGACTTGGGCTTTGACTCTTGGACTCGTCTCTATGGACTTTTTAATGGGCCTAGCTTGAGACTGATAAAATCTCTCCCCTCTTAAATTTTGTTGCAGATCGAGTAGGTTTACCTTCTCAGTGACAAGTTTCATCTCGAGAAGAAAAGGTCCCTGCGGCCCGATCGAGATGAAATCGGTACTCTATGCAGTTGGTGCAATTGCGGTCGACACCACTGGTCGGAGGAATACCTAAGCTCGTTAGACTTAATCAATCCATCTTTTAAGTTAAATCATTAAATCACTAAAATTCTTATAATCATCAGAGACATGAGATTTGATTAGTGAAAAATGACAAGAAATCGTTTCATTGGGAAGCAGGATTTCTTTCTGGTCGACGACGAGATGGTGACGGCGATGGCGATACCGTGGAGCTCAATGAGCCGCCGATAGTATTGTTTAATGAAAGAAATTAAAAATTGAAAAGAAAAAACTCTGAGGTCTTTGGGTCAGCTGCGTGACGGTCGGACCAATTCTCACTCCACTGTTCAAAGTCTCCATTGACCATACGGGGGTCCACGATTCTCCAATTCTTTCTCAGATAAACTCTTGAATTTAAACGTCGTGTACACGAAATATTCATAATTGAAAAAATATATATTCTAATAGATTAATTTAATTTTAATATAATTTATTAATTTTTTAGGTACACCAAGATGAGTGGTCAAAAAAGTCTTATTTAAATGAATCCTAAGTCAAACAACGTGCTCTTTGACTTTAGTGTCATGTGGAAGCACATTTTCATTTTGCTCTCGCTCATATATGTAAAGGGAAGGTATATAAGTATATCAGCTAGCCTGTTTTGTTGATGCGGTACGTTACATCTTATGGTAAAAAAAATTATAATTGAAAGAATTTATCTTAATATTAATTATAAGGTCAACTAAACTTCTAATCTCAATTATTTATGATTTATTAGATTTTTTGGGTACGTAAAGCGTAACAATTGAACGAGTGCAGAGTATATCTATAAGAGATATATGCATTTGTCTGTAAATATGTATATGTATGAACACGCAGTTGGAATTCTTGGATGGGTTGTCGTGTGGTCCTTTGCTCTAACGGACCTTGCTGACGATTGGATGGGTTGTTGCGTGGTCTTTTTTTTCTTTTTTGGCACGGCATAGTACATCCGGACCAACCCAAGTACATTTTATGAGTAATATGTAGAGTAAAATTTTGGTCAATCCACCGTCCTTAAATTTAATTGTTAAATTATTCATTTAAAAATCTAATAAGAGAATTACTAATACAACTCATCTTTTAACACTACCAGGAGTTTGTAGGTAGTTTATTATCGCAATAATAAGGGAAGTGTTGAATATTTTATATTATTATTATTAAAAAATATGTTTTTAAATATTAAATAAATTATATAGGCTAAAATTTTATATTAATATACATAACTTTTGAATATTTTAATATGATTTATTTTTTGATTTTATTATTATTTTAAACTTATAAATGGATAAATTATCTTATATAATTTTAAGAGTCACTTAATAAAAAATTATCGACCACTCTCACGTATTTAACCTTCAAACCACTATGTTCTATCACTCTCTCTACTGATCGATCTTATTCGGCGGAGATAAGAGATAGTAAGAACAAAGTAATGCAAAGATCGATCTTATTCGGCATATGTTCCCCCTAAGATAATGCGAACAATCGACCTGGCCCGGTCATATTCATAGGCAATTTCATGCACATACACTGCTGATTAACAGCTTGCAGACGTCCCTGTCGAAGGCAGACTCGCGAGTTTATGCTGTTCAATCCGTCTCTTCTTCCCCTCTCCATCGACTCCGACCCACAATTAATTATTTATATTAAAAAGATTCTATATAATATTATTAATATTGCCGGAATTTATATGACAATGTCGGCTTCAGACGAGATCGAATGCGTTCGGGTGTGAATACTAGGTGGCTTGTCTATTTCAAGGACTCTCTGATCGAATCGGACCATTTACATGCTCATGGAACTCAATAATATACTGTTTATGGTGGCAGTAACGAAATTATGTTTCCGTGCAAATGAATTGGTATCACTTCAATTGTATTACGAGCACGTGTTCATTAATTTATAAAATAAATTAAATAAACAACAAAATGATATTTTTTAAAAAAATGACGACTATATAGTATACTAATAATAATAATAATAATAATAACAATAACGTGGACGTAGCAAATGGGCAGAGTCATCGTCCGGGTCAACGAATCCGCGTGAGTATGCATCCCGGCAAATGTCCAATCACCGGAGGCCAAGGTGACCTTTCGGCTTTCTCTCCACCGCCTCGCACGTAACATTGCCCCCGGCGCATGTGCGCCCACCTTGGGCTTTCCACCTACTACGACAAGATAACTCTGTTCTAATCTCGTTCTGTATCACATACTGCAACCTCCAATCGCAAAATTGACTGTAATCAGATATGTTATACGCACAAATTCATTGTCTAATGGAGGAAATATTGAAATTAAATTTTGTATTACAATCAAATTTATAATCTATTCCTTACCCTTACTATAATATATGGATATACTTACCAATTTTTACCCAAAAACTAACATAAATTTTTAAATGCAAATTTTTTTATTCCGTGGATTAAATTTCCATTATAGCCCCAACAATCCTCCAAATCTATTAATACACATTCAAACGAACATTTATTTAGTAAGCAACAGCACACGGCATGTTCATTGTGTAAGATCCAATATCGTGCATGCCTATCGTGGCATCTCTAATATCTTCTCAATTCTCTTAAGGTAATAGAGGGGATCAATTTTGAATGATAAATTGACCCTTATACAGTAAAAATAAATTTGACTGATTATGAATAGTTATGGGTAATAATTATAATTATATATATATTGTTTTACATTTTCATATCTTCAAATGTCTTCACGAAAATGGTAATAAATTACAAACACTTGATACTAAAATAATTTTATAAAAATATAATTAATAGTCAAGATCTTTTATCAGCATTATATAATTTAATTTAGAGAATTACGAATCATAATATTAAAATAATATTGCAAAAACACACCATCAACGGTCAACAACCCTTGCTATTACAATTCTTCATATTCCTCTATAATCTCTATTGAAACCATAGTTTTTAAAACCGGACCGGGCCGGGAACCGGTGTAGGCATGGGTTCATGGGTTCATGGGTCGGACCGGGGGTTCAATGGGTCGGACCGCATGTTTAAAAAATAATATTAATTATATAATATTACTAATAAATTTACATAATATCATAATTTGAATATAATTTATAACAAAAATCATTAATATAACCATTAAAATGTAAATATAAGTTTAGTAAAATAAAATAGGTACATTACAATATGTTTTTGTTTTTGTTTTAATTTTAAGTCGGCCGGTTTTCTCATGGGTTCAATTGGGTTCACCGGTCGGACCGGGAACCGGCCGGTTCAATCGGATTTTTTCTCTTTTAATGTGCAATTGGGTTTTTTGAAGGAACCGGACCGGGTGAGTGGCCGGTTCCCGGTCGAACCGGTCGAACCGGCCGGCCCGGTCCGGTTTTTAAAACTATG
>CXYZ01004533.1:92651-141132 GCA_900006705.1 Sonneratia caseolaris | reverse complement strand
GAACCGGTCGAACCGGCCGGCCCGGTCCGGTTTTTAAAACTATGATTGAAACAATCCTTCATAAGAATCAAGACAACGCGGGGTGGCTGCAAGCCTTTGGGCGGACATGCACCGGGTTCGTGTTATATGTCATCTGTTCCGAGCCTTCAAGGTCTCTGTTCTGAGCCTTCAAAGCCTCTCTCTATGTCAGTCAGCGCTTTCAGTCTTCTCGAGTTGTCTCTCCTCTCTCTACGAAATGAACGAAACCCCTCTCTCTGAGGATTGCGCTTGAGAATTGAAGGCTTGTCGTCAAACAATGCTATGCTCTTAGCTCCGACGTCGGGATTGGCGGTCTGAATACGGGTCAGTCCAATTTCCGTACTCACTTGCTATCCAGCCACGGAATTTCCTCCGGTTTCGAGCTCAGCAGCCGAGTAGGTTGCAGTTGTGACTTTGTCGTGCTTGAATTCTGCTCTCTCTCGTGTAATGCGAGCAGGCTCCGAGCTCGGGAAATAGATGTAGAAGTGGTCAGTTGCGTGTGTTTTCATCGCTTTATTCAGAGTCTAAGAATGTTTCAGTGGACGAATGATGAATTGCTGAGCAGTCCCGCTTGTTTGTTTATCGACGGCTTTACCGTTCTTCTTCTCGGTCTTCATGGATTTAATTTTGCCTAGCCTGCGACTAGGATAAATTTGGACAGCCTACCCATGGTACCGATTGTTGTTTCCTGATCTTGATCATGTATTTGGATGCCCATGTTATGAATAGATAGAAAATTGTAGGGGATCGTCCCTCAGAGAGAAACTGAAGCCGAGGAACGTTAAATGAAGAAAATATCATCATCGCTGTGAACTTATCTAAGGAGGATGCTTTAGTCAGTACGGTTAATCCTTGAACAAGTATGCCTCTTCGTGCTGGTTCAGATAAGCTCACCACCCATTTTTTAGTTGGAACTGAATAGGAAGTTATGTGCTCATTTTCGAGGGCTGTGTGTAGCCACAGAAGATCATGATTATTTTATGGATTTTACAGCTTCAATTTTTAGGACAGGGATTTAAATGCATAGCTTGCCTTGTCTTCAACGTTAATTTTCTCTTGTGATGTAAGCTTACATCATATACTAATTGTCTCCATCCATTTTCCTATGTTTCTCAAGTCCCCTGTGAAACAAATATGATGCTCTATGATGGTTGGGTTTATCTTTCGCAGATTTATTCTGTAAACGATGGCCAATTGTGAAAGAGATGAAATTCCAATGCTCTTAGCAGCACAAGGGCAAAGCTCAGCTGATTATGACGATCCTCAATTTCAAGCATTCGCATCCAGGACCCGAAGTGCTTCAATGTCCATTCCTTCAAATTCAGATTCCTATCAAAATCTAACTTATCTTGGAGGTCATACTGGACCTTTACGCAGTGAAAGAAAGACAACATTCTCAACAATGAGTGGGCCAATAATATCTGGCGCTACAAGACCAGACAATCTCCTTCACTTGAATCAAGGTGTGGGAAGGCGCAATGGGGTAGAACTTACCAAACAGAAGTATCCTTCTTTCAGCATGAAGGATCAGAATGATTGGCCAGAAAACAGCTATATGGGTAAAAATGAACATTTACTGAGGTCTGGGCAGCTGGGAATGTGCAGTGACCCTTACTGCACAACTTGCCCGTCATATTACAATTCCAAAGAAGCGAACCGCAAAATAGCAAAAAGTTCGGGAATCCTTGATCCGGTACCTTTCTATCTTCATATCACTAAGCACTTCCCCCATGAAGCTTCTTTCGCAACTTTGGTTTGTATCCATAGAATGACTTCTAAGTAGTTGGACAACAATAACAATTAAACAGTTTCCTTCCACTTATTAGTGAACTTTTGTCTTTAGATATGCATCATTATTTATTTAGAAATTTAGGAAGCCCATGAACATATTTTTGTGTTTCTGCTCCCTGATAAAAAACATAAATAATTTCTGTCTGCTGTTTGCTTGACAGCATTAGTGGTTCCCTGCTGCCGTTGCAGCTATCTGTTGTTCCTCCTCAAATTCATATTATGAACTCAATGCTATGACTTGTCAAAGAAATTAATCTTGACAGGCTCAACTTCATTTCTTCCCTTGTTTTCTGTTGGAAGTTGTAATAAAAAATTACTGTATAGTTAGACCAGATGGTGTTCCGATTAGATAGTCTGGCTTCTTTAAGTAAGTTTTTGTTGCTTATGTCTTAGCTGAAGAGCTATAAATATATGCGCACCCCCCCACCCCACCCCCACCCCCACAAAAAAAAAATGATGCAAAATGTGATGATGCATGCCCATTGACAAGTTTTGGTTCTCGTAATTCCCTGCTTACGGACTCATCCCTATAAACTCACCCTTAATGCCGAATTGTTCGTGGAAATGTGGAACTTAGTGGATTAGAAACATTTCTTCCCTCCTTCAGGATGTGAGGTGTGGAGTTGGAATTACTGGAGTGCCAAGAATTGATACATTCTGTGTGACTCCTTTTATTTTTCATTAGTTTTTGCTGCATATTTCAACAATAAATGGTTTTCTGTGATTGAAACTCATGCATCCTAGTTATGTTTCTTTTATGAGAATTTGTTTGAGCTCTGTAGTTATCTGGAATTAGTGTTAAACCAATATCACTTCTGATTCCAGTTGTTTCATCCCATTCCCTCTTCATATATTTTGTTGTTTGTTTGAGTATTGAACTTCTAAGGTCTTGCTTTATCATGCTGATGAGTCTGATTTGGTATTTGAATAGATATGATTGTATTTTTTTGCTATTCTTATTTGCAGTTTCATTACTCTCTTTACGGGGACGCAAAAGGGTGGGCGAGGAGATTTTCGTCTCATATTTCTACCTATATACCTGGTGTTATGAATCCTCATGCTAAATTTGTCCAGCTGTGGAACAAATTCTTTGTCATTTCTTGCTTGGTCGCTGTCTTTGTTGACCCTCTATTCTTCTTCTTGCTGGGGATTCAGTCGGTAAAGCTCAGCTATACATTTCTGCTGCTCCTTCCTGTTTATTGATAGTGACAATTGGAATTTGAGTGGCTCTGGAGAGCCTATTGTTTGTTCAAAGATTCTTCCTTACCCCTTTATTGCTTGGTGCCTAAAGTGGCTTGATTCCTTTGATTATGTTTTTTCCCCTCCAAATCCTTGGATGCAGGACCATAAATGTTTATTTTTGAACCAAACAATGACCACAACGGTAGTGGTTTTGAGAAGTTTGACTGACTTCATATATCTGCTCCACATACTTCTTCAGGTAAGCTTCGGCAGCATCTTGATAGACCTCTTGCTGCCAATTCTGTTATATTTCTTGTAGATGCTGAGGGTTTGCTTGTTTAGTTATAGTTGTTTCACCCTTGATATGGTCATAGGCTGCTTGTCTGGATCATAGAAATTAATTGTTGATACTCATTTTATTTAAGGAAAAAGTATTAGCTCCACAATGTGATCTAAACTATGTGAGCTTCAGGTGACACTTGCTGATTTTCCAGTAATCTTTCCAAGAGTTGCTTATCCCTAGTTTTGTTTCAGATATGTTTTTGGAGTCACAAGGTCATTGCTTTCTTGGTGATACTTTAAAGCTGTTGATCATATAATACAGTTGCTCTTTTTTTCTGTCCATTTTTTGCAGTTTAGACTGGCATATATAGCTCCTGAGTCTACAGTGGTTGGTGCTGGAGATTTGGTTGACCATCCAAGAGAGATTGCTCTCAATTACCTGAAAGGATATTTTTATATAGATCTTTTTATTGCACTGCCACTCCCACAGGTAAGTGTTTTTCTCAGCTGAGTATGTTGCTTTTTTTTCTGCCGCATCTGTTATCATTTATTGCACCTTACCACCAGACAAGTCATGTCAGAAGGTGTACAAGGGATCAGTCAGAGAATTATCTGTTGAACTTTATGTGGGCGTTCAGTAATTTATCCTTAAAACCAAATTACCTTTGGACATTATTTAGGTTGTCTTTCTTTTAGTTTAAACCATTTCATTTCCATCTAAGAGACATTTTCTTAAGCTAATTCCCATAGATGCATCAATAGAATTTTTTCCAACAGAGGACTCAAGATGAAAAAGAGGATGAAGTTCATACCAAGAATTTATAGTTAAAGACATGACAAAGAGCATATCCCTAATAAAGGGGTGGAAAACGTGATTCTGTGGACATCACTAAAAACCCTGCCAAGCCTAGATCTCTACTTTGCCAATACGGTTTTAACTGAGGACTAGAGGCAGTGTCTTACTCAGAAGCATTTTCAATTCTCGTGGAACGAGCAGCAAGGTGCTCGGCTATTTAGGATGACCTAATGGTTGTTGTTGAGTTTGTTTTGTGCACTTGATGCTGTGCTACTTCTTGTAAAGGTCAGTTGGACTACTCTTACGCATTTCTATTATTTGTTTCCTTTCAGATTGTGATATTGTTAGTTATACCAAAATCCAAACTTGCCTCTCCAGCAAACACTGCCAAAAATCTTTTACGTGTAGCAGTTCTCGCTCAGTACATTCCTCGATTATGGAGATTTTTACCTATGCTTGCTGGTCAATCTCCAACCGGCTTAATTTTTGAGTCAGCATGGGCCAACTTCGTTATGAATCTCCTCATGTTTATATTGTCCGGCCATGTTGTCGGATCATGCTGGTACCTATTTGGACTACAGGTGGGTAATGTATTACATCAATGTTTGTAATTGCTTTTCCGGTGTTTTCCTATTTTCCCTTTTCTTGCTTGTTTATCTGACGCATGACGCTCATAATGCAACGTGGATTTCGTCTGCCCGGCTCTTTTGCTATACGAAAATTTCTTTCTTTCTTTTTTTTTTCCTGCATATTAATGACATACAGTGTCATAATTACCCAGTTTGCGAAGTAACCAATGAACACTTGTGAGTTAGCATTTGACAAAAAACAGAAGAGTTCCCGAAGATTGTTCAATTTTAGTGGACCTCCAAGTTACATACTGAATCTGTGTTACTGTGATAGATGGAACCTTCAATTTTATCATCTTAACTTCTAAACATGGTATGTCATCAGTCATTCTCCTTTCTTCACCTAACAATGTCCACTTTCCTTATTCTTCTGATGCAATTCAGCGGGTGAATCAATGTCTTCGAGATGCATGCCACCCCATTGGTATGTGTCAATTTATGGATTGTGGAGATGGGGATATTCATAGTTTCGAGAGCAATAAAATGTGGAGTAATTGGACCAACAATTCAAATGCCAGTAATTGCTTTCTCCAAGGTGATTTTGATTATGGAATTTTTGAAAAGGCCGTCAATCTTACCACTGAACGTGGCATCGTCAGGAGATACATCTACTCATTATTTTGGGGATTCCAGGTATCTATATGATTGTTGACTCCTCGCATAATCAAATTACTTTGTATAATGGAAAATAAGGATGATTGAGATTTACTGTTAGCTGTTGTAGCCATCTAGCATCTAAACAATTAATGATTCTTGCATTTTCACTCTGTTTATTCAGAAATAATATTAGTATGAAACCTTTTGTCCATGTTTCCAGTAATTATCCGCTTTTAACTTTGGGTTCGGTGTTCTATGACTCTTTGCAAAAGCAAATCAGCACTCTGGCTGGAAATCAAACACCGAGCTATTTTGTTCCTGAGGTCCTTTTCACCATGGCAATTATCGGATTAGGCCTCTTGCTATTTGCTCTTCTCATAGGAAATATGCAGAACTTTCTGCAGGCTCTCTGGAAAAGGTGTGTGCTTCCTGAATTTCACATATCTATATGCCATTTATATGGTTTCTTCAATCTCCGTTGTCTCAAAAGATTTCTCCATGTCTCTGGCTCCTGTAGTGTCATTATCTTATAGAAGCTTATGGTCATATTGTTTACACTAGACCTCTTCCAGAGGAAGTTTTACTAGACCTCTTCCAGAGGAAGTTTTGTCTTCACTGGCACTTATATAAGCATAAAAATCTCTTCAACTATGGGTTCACAAGCATTAAGAAATTAATATAGTGTCTTTACATGGGTCAGTGTAATGAGGAAAGTCCATATAATTGGCAAGTCTAGTCTAATATAATCAAATGCACTTTGATCGGAAATCATTTGCGAGATGATCCCTAGTGTAGCTGCCATTTTTCTCTATTACCATTACATACCAAACTAATACCCAGTTATAATTTTAATTGCTTCATATAATAAATAATAGGCTTGTATCTCCAAATAAAATTGAACAAAGGAACTTATGCATGATTGTGCACACAAATCCCTCTCTCTCTCTCTCTCTCTCTCTCTATATATATATATATATATTTAAATGATAATCCCTCTAGTTAACCTGCTAGGACAATATGCTGAAACTTGCTAGGTCTGAACACCTCGAGAGAAATTCAACTTAAACTTCCAATTTTAGTTTCTGTTTTTAATTTTCTTGACCACGTTGGACTGAATGAGATATTGAAGGGGCTGATGCAGATCTTCAACATCCCTTTTCTCTGCAGGAAATTAGAAATGTCACTGAGACGCCGTGATGTTGAGCTGTGGATGAAGCACAGGCGCTTGCCAGGAGACCTGCGAAGGTAGACTCCCCTCTTCCTTGATTTTCCTTTTCTGGACTTATCCGTTTACTTCTAACAAATTATGTCATTGGTTCTGGATACAAAAATTTGCCATCTTCAAATGGCAGACAAGAAATTTGATAACATCCATACTATTCTGCAGGAGAGTTCGTCAGGCCGAAAGGTTCAGCTGGGCTGCCACCAGAGGAGTTAATGAAGAAATGCTTCTAGAGAATTTACCCGAGGATCTTCAGAGGGAGATAAGACGCCATCTCTTCAAATTTGTGAAGAAAGTAGGCCTTCTTTGCTTGTGAATTACATTTTTTTTCAGTTTGTAATTTCGCTCTCTATCTCCCTATGCTAATCCTCGAAGATAACTAGCAATAGTCTCTGGCAGTCAACATATTTCGTCTCAGTTATGAAGCATTCCTTACACAGACAGAAAACAGATCTTTCGTATATAAATGTACCGTTGGAGTTCAAAATCACACCAAGGTAAAGCACATAATAGAATATATGCTCACACTAAACGGCAATCTTGAATCATGCTACAGGTGCGGATATTTGCCCTTATGGATGATCCAATCTTGGACGCAGTCTGTGAGAAGCTAAGGCAGAAGACGTACATCAAGGGAAGCAAGGTCCTGAACCGTGATGGCCTCATCGAAAAGATGGTCTTCATAGTGCGTGGGAAGATGCAGAGTGTGGGAGAAGACGGGGTCACAGATCTATCCGAGGGGGATGTTTGCGGAGAGGAGCTTCTAGCGTGGTGCCTCGAGAATTGTTCTTTGAACAAAGGTAATTAATTCACTTGCTATATTGAGAATTTCTTTCATTTCTTTTTTTTTCACATATGTAACCGTGAAAATAAACATCTGAAAATTCGTCTTGGTTACAGAGGGGAAAAGAATAAGGGGACCTGGCCATAAATTGCACAGCTATCGGAACGTAGAATGCTTGACGAACGTGGAAGCTTTTGCCCTCCGAGCAGCCGACCTTGAAGAGGTCACAAGAGCCTTCGCAAGATTCCTTCGGAATCCTCGGGTTCAGGGAGCCATAAGGTCAGCATACCATCATTAAAGCGCACACGATATGTATGATAAGAAGAAAGCTAATAGATTACAGAGATGCCGTTCTTGCTTTCCATCTAACCCCTTTCATAAGACAAATCGTAGTATGATGCGGTTTTTTGCCCTTCAACAGGTACGTGTCGCCCTACTGGCGAGGCCTCGCCGCAACTCGAATCCAAGTTGCCTGGCGATACAGGAAGAAGTGTCTAACCCGCGCCGACACTGCTCAGTCCTGAGATCCTCCCGACTAAAATTTATGTGCCCTTTCGTACAATATAATGCCCAGGCATGTACCTCCTTGACCCCCACTAGCATATCCTATAATATACCCTTTGATCAACCAACTCGCGATTAGCCTAGCCTATATTGGAATAAACCCTCGTCCATTGGCTCCGCGAAAAATATAATCGTGTCGATCGAACTTCCTCTGAAGACCGGAGATCAGTCCGAGCATCTCTAGGCTCCAGACCGGTGGTTACTGGTGTGGAGTGTGAGAGGTGCCGTGCAAGATAGATTAGGGAATACGGTTTTTCTTCGACATATTTTCTTCTTCGATGCCGGAGTAGAGATCTCCCCGGCGTCACTCGGGATAATAATCGCGGGCCGACAACTACGCTGGTGAATATTTCTCAGCCGCATCCCCCGTTCATCTTTTTTTTTTCCTTTTTCCGAAAAGAGCGGGACAATGTTGGAACCTTTAACTACCATTTTCTTCATCCTAAGAAGAACAAAATGACCCATTCCGACAGCATCGCGGTCTCAGAACTCCTTATGGATCAGACAACACGTACATACGTCTGTCATAAAGGATATTTAGCAGGCCCCGATCATAACCTTGACAACTTGTATAACGCGTAACGCGATCTCCTCTAGACGAGACCAGACTGGATTCATTACATGACCACCTTCTCTTCTCTGCCCGGGAACTTTGCTGCGGTTGCTTCACGACAGAGAAGAGGATTCCAATCAGACATTGTTCCAAGTAAAGTTGTTAAATGGGCCGGACTGACACGAAACCGGCCCAGACCCGCCCAAACCGGCACGTAATTGCTCTTATTGAGTTGATGGGCAATTACGGGCCGAGTATAAGAGATAATAGGCCTGTTAAAGTGAACCGGTCCAGCACGTTTTCTAATCTAACAAGTTCAGAACCGTTTGGAAACCGGCTTGGACCGCAAAAACTTTGCAATCGACAATCAATTCTTGTTGGTTCAATTTATTTTTTTAAATTAAAAATTATTCATTCTAAATAATTTTAAAAATAAAAAATAAAAAAGAGCCACGGTTCATGGTTTAAGCCGACCCGAACCACGAACTGGCCCGTTTAAACACAGTTCCAGGCCGGCCGGTTCATGACTTCATGAACTATGGCCTGTACCAGAGTCAAACAATTTCGAGCCTCTTTTGAACCGGTTCGGATCGCTCGTCTACAATCTCTAATTCCAAGCCGTGGCTAGAGTATCAATCGTACGTACATGAAAAATCGTCGGCCGATTGTCCTTGGTGTTTCGTCTCCTTCAGATCCATCGTGTCTTCTGCTCTACAATCCCGACGCCGCCATCGACAACCCTGCATGCATTTACTCTTCGCTTTGACGTGCGCGCTCCGGCTCCGGACTCCAGAGATCGATCAGTACGAGTGGTTAGCTACTTGTGTGTTGAGCGGTATTAATGGCTGGCCTCTCCGATTGGCCTCGCCTGCAAAGAACAACAACTTACGACAGCTTTGCACCTCCATTAATGTCTACATTGCCTCCCCTTACCAACCAAATCACCACCCCTCCCTTCTCTTTACTTCCCTATAATCCGTAATGGCTACATGCGTAAATACATACACGCACGTGCTTTAATCTAATGGACTCGGTCCACTCTTATTAAAATAATAATAATAATAATAATAATAACATTCCTTATACAGTTACACTATCAAAATTGCATGATTTTGCTATTAAAAAGAACGGGAGGTGAAGAAAAGGGCAATCCACAGGCCCAATGGGCGAGTCATCTTGGTGGCGTCAGCAAACTGACGGCCGCGTCATGATTTGAAGCTAAAGCTAAAAGCCTAAAACTCTGGTATAGTGCGGGAAAGATCCGCCGGCGGTGCCCTGGGACGTTGTGTGGGCCCCGCTCAACTGATGTCAATTTGGCAAAAAAATTAACTGTACCTTTTAACCAGCCGTGAGAATGCGAATTTATTAGTGTAATATATTAAATTATATATTTAATAAATAATGATAATAATATATAATTAATAATTATAAATTAAGATATTATATGAATAATATAAATTTATAATTTAAATATTATAATATCTAAATTTAATAAAAATATGTAAATTTAAGTGTAATAAAAATAAAATAAAATATTAATATTTTTTTAGTAAAAGTTAGGATTGATGATTTTTTTAATAATTTTTAATTCATTCAATTTAACTATTGATTAAGTTGAATTTAGTGATCAAACTAGAAATCAACTAATTTAGATTGAACTGGTTATATTTAAAATATATTTGAGTTAATTAAGTGAATCATACCGAGTAATTATCCAATTCCTATCGAACTGGTCTAACTGATTATCCCAATCCAATTTTACGAACTATGAAAATAATAGCAACCTAGGTTATCCGTCGATGAACATCACTAATTTATTTTTTAAAAAAATAAATGATAATTAATTATAATTCATGTAAACTATAAGATTAAATTGTACCGTGACTTTCTTTTAAATTAACTTCTGATCCAGTCTCATGCATGTGGCTATGCCTTATTTTAGATTAAAAAAATATTAATATTTTCGTCTCTCCTCGGAAAATATCCGAGCTTCATGGGAGTCGGCCTTTTTATAGGTTTGTCGGGGTACGATCGCAGGATAATTTGAAACGGCGGCGTTCTCCCACTCTGACGGTGGGGCAACCATCGTCTCAGCCCGAGATCAGACTCAAAAACGTGCATTGGCTTAACAAAATCAAAAATTTTTAGGCATTAAATGAATATAATAAATAAGGTCAATAAGATTTTTTTTTTGCATTTATCATTGACCGAGGTTAATTAATTGCTTTGAATAAAAAAACAATAAATACAACATGTACTGAAAAATAAAGGAAAAAAGTATTTTTAAAAAAAAAGAGATTTGGTTGCATCTGGTGGAAGATAGGAAAAAAAATTTTTAAAAATAAATGGATACTATAATTTTATTAATTATAATTAAATTTAAAATCTCTTAATCCCTAACCAATAATGTATCAAGAATTCCATTTCTCTATGCTAAACTGGTGTTAATGCTCGATGCCTACACTTAACATGGCATTCCCCGATTGAGTAACATGCTTAATGTGAGAAAATAACAAAATTAATTATAATTTAGTGGCTGCCACCTAGACTAACTTCTAAAGTCTCTGATGTGTCTTCGCTTAATATTAAAATCAATCAAATTATGATTAATTAAGATTGACATGTCACATGCATGTTATGTGGGTCACATTTCTTTTAAAAAAAAATTATAGTACGTACCATTAATAGCTCAGTGATCTATCAGTTGAACATAGGATGTATATGTATATATATATTTTAAAATGATTTCTACCCACCGGGGAAAAAACTGGTTGTCCCCTCTCACCCGCCCATTACGTATCATGTACGGTGAGAAATGACCATGGTAGATTTGTTGTTTGAATTAATAGGATTCTAATTGCAGTTCATGGTGCATTAATGGCCTCATACATATATATAAAGAAATCTGAATCTACGGATGGCATCAGCTTGCATGAAAGCACATTTGCCTTCCGACGAATATGAAACGGACAAATACAACAATAAGCGCGTAAGTCATAGTACATCAGTGGCATCAGAGTCGGTTCAATAATTGTTGTTTTTGCGAGATAATTGCTCGATTCGGACAGTTGTAATCACCGGCTTGGCCTCGTACTTGCCCTGCAAGAGTTATTGTATGGAAATTTTCTATGGTTTAAAGGGCAGGGAATCGGAGCATGATATAATACGTCCAATCCTCATCGTACGATTCAATGCGCCTCTTTATTTCTCTATTCTTTTATATCTTTTTCCGAGGTCATGGTCTTATATATGGTAGGATTTGGTAAGCCGATTGGGGTGGCGGGGATGGATGGATGGATTCAATAAATCATCTCTAAGTGATAAATTTTTTGATTATTTTATTTTTTATATGCGATAAAATATTAATTAAGAATATAACAAATTAAGTGGGAAAATTTTTTTGTTTGGAGCTGAGTTATTTTATTAACTCTAAATACGAATTTTATTTTTATCTAGGAAAAATAGTCGCGTATACCGAAAATTTAATCCTTATCATCATCACATAAGTGCCGGTTATGACAATTTAAGATTGCCCTGAGGAAATCCCAAAATTTCACTCCCCTTCCAAAAAGGGCATGCACGTGAGGTTTGACCTTTGGGGCACAACACTCACTGTCTCTGATTCTTGGAATGGCATGTAATTTTATTGATGATACAGAAGACAGCTTAGGCTTATCTCCAAATATAGCTTCTCTATAACAATAACCACCTCTGAGAACTCCGTATATAAAAAAGCCATACATATTAACGTTAAGGTGGTTCGATAATTTATTCTCTCTTTTTGAAAAATAAAATAAAATCTTATATTCGAATAGCGCAAACATGAATTTATAATTAAAAGTGATTTTACTCTTCATATGACCCACTAAAGTTAAAACTGCATCAGCTGTAGCCAACTGCAATATGCCAATAGTACGCAACTGCAAATATGGTCCTATAAATATGGCCTGGGGTTGACCCACTAGAGTTGCTGCATTAGTGCCACGCTGCCGCCGTTCCCAACCACAACACCAACGCCGGCTGGGTGGGTCGGGCACTGGATATCGTCCCAGCCTGATTCCATTTAATGCAACGATACCGTTTAGCTACGTATGATCGATCGCGTAGACCACATGGGCGAGAAAGGAATTGTAAATCAAGTATTTTCGGGGCTTAGTTGTAATATTGACAGCAACCTGCGATTATATGAATTCAAATCATATGACGCAATCCGTGCACACATATATGTCCGACATAAGTAAAATCCTTACATTATATTCGATTTTACAATATGTTTTTTATTTTTTATTTTATTTTTGTTTTGTGTACAGCCACAATGGGTAAAGCTTTTGGTTCCAAAGTTTAAACAAGATTACAGCTGTCAAAAATATAATAATACGTTTATAAATTCTTAAAGATAGTTTAAAATTTTAGAATACGGAAAAAAATCACTCTTTTTTTAGCATTATTTATAATTAAATTCTTTTCTGTATATGATTCAGCAATAATTTGTCATAATTAAGATTTTTATGATAATCTAAAGTATTTTATATCGTCCTTATATAACATTAATGGAATATTATTTTTCTTTTTTATCTAATAATTATTTTTTAAAAAAAATTACTAATTCCTTTTTAGTATTTAATTTTTTTAATTAATTAAGTATTTTTTTGCGTAGAACCGTTGCAGCCTCGAATGATTGAATCCTCAATAAATTTTTCTGATATATATAAAAAAAAGAATCCTCAATAAATTTTGCTTCCCCTGCCGATTACTCTTGCCCTGTTTCTGCCCCCAACGAGAGATTTAAATTGAAAACGAAACACTTTCCATTCGCCCTTCTCCTCTATTTATCCCATCATCGTCATCACCATCCTTCAGTTACGCCTCTTACCGCAGGGAGAGTGAGCTGTTAAGACTTATCTCTCTCTCTCTCTCTCTCTCTGAGCGCCGGTTCTCTCACTCTCTGCCATGAATGTATGTTAGCAGAGGCTTTCTTGAAGGGTCATGTCGATTTTACTCTCCCCGCATTGACCTCCTACCCTTCCGTTTCTCCAAAATCTTCCAATTCTTCCCTCGTCCTCCTTAATTTTTGCTCAATAGAAAGCTGAATTCAATCCACGCCCACAAGGAAAATCATACTGAGTTTTTAGATAGACGCACGCTTTTCAGCCTTAACTCTCTCTCATTCTCTTCCCATAATCCTGGCTTCCTCGATTTCCCTCTGCTACCGTTTTTCATTCCCTTGCAGCTCGTTGCCTCCTTTCTCCATCTTGATCTTCTAACGAAGGTGGTGTTTTCTTGGGCTTGTAGAGAGAGAGAGAGAGAGAGAGAGAGAACGCAATGCTTCGTCTGATATTGTTATGGTGGAGAGCTGAGTGAGAGTGGGCGGCTCCATTTTTCGGCTCTAGCGGCTTTTCGTGTTGGTGCCGAGTGGAGGGTGTGCAGAATGGAGTTATATGGTGGGTCCGATGGGGATCACTACCATGACGGCGACGGTGGCAGCTCCTCGTCCGATGACCGCCGGAAGAAACGCTACCATCGCCATACCCCCGAGCAGATTCAGAGGCTTGAAGAGTAAGACATCAGCAGTACACGAGTACGCAAAAGAAAGGAAAAAATATATAAAATAAATAGAACAACGCTGAGATCATCTCTCTCTTCTTTTTTATTGTATTTTCTTTTCTTAATGAAGAATGTTCAAGGAATGCCCTCATCCGGACGAGAATCAGAGGCAGCTATTGAGCAGAGACTTGGGTCTAGCTCCAAGACAGATCAAGTTTTGGTTCCAAAACAAAAGAACTCAGACGAAGGTAGCATTAAAATTTCAGTTTTTTCCTTTGATTTTTCAGAAATTCTTTGACCCTTCACGCTTTGCTAGTTTGCTGTCTGCTGAGGTCGTCATTGTTTGCATTGTGAAATTTTCAGACCAAAAATGAGAGGGCTGATAACTTCGCCCTTAGGGCTGAGAACGACAGGATCCGATGCGAGAACATAGCGATGCAAGAGGCGCTGAGGTCCGTGGTCTGCCCATCCTGCGGAAATCACCCCTCGGGCGAGGATTCATCCTTTAACGAGCAGAAACTGAGAGCGGAGAATGCCCAGTTGAGAGAAGAGGTCTCTTGAGAGTGTTGTTTCCCATTGTTTAACGAAACAGGACCTTTTGCTGTCATCGGTTATACTTTTCGGGATATGAATTCTAGTTTGCTCTTGGATTTCAGCTCGACCGGGTTTCTGCTGTTGCTGCTAAGTACATTGGGAGGCCGGTTTCACAGCTGCTGCCAGTACCACCAGTACATGTTTCCTCCCTGAACCTATCGATGTGCAGCTTGAGGGCAACCGATATGATGGGTGTTGATATCCACCAGGGCAACTCCTCCTCGGTAGGCCATGGCTTTCCCTTTCAGCCCCTGGTATTCTCGGATACAGACAAGTCCCTCATGATGGAAGTTGCGGCTAATGCCATGGAAGAGCTTCTCAAGCTTGCTCAGACAAGTGAGCCCCTCTGGATGAAATCCTCAAAAGACGGGAGGGATGTGCTCGACATCAAGAGCTACAATCAGATGTTCCCTCAAGCAAATACCCCTTTGAAGAGCCCAAATGTTCGCGCTGAGGCCTCAAGAGATTCCCGGGTCGTGATCATTAATGCCCATTCATTAATTGATATGTTTATGGACCCAGTGAGTTCATCTTAGTCGGAATTTTCTTTTCTGAAAATATTTCCCTTACCATAGAATTATAAGTAAGAACATTAAGACCCTAATGAGTCTCATAGGATCTTCCTTTTGCCTCGTAGTGAGTAGTGAGGAAAGATTACGAGAAAAATTCCTGCGATCACATAGTACACGCACATAGATTTGTAAATATGTATACTTATTCAGGGTGTAATTTCATGGATGAATTGAATGAATGTTTGCAGGGTAAATGGATGGAGCTTTTCCCGACAATAGTCTCAGTGGCGAAAACCATAGAAGTAATATCGCCTCCGACGCTGAGCAGTCAGAACGCTTCCTTGCTACTGGTAATCAGCTACTTGTTTAACTCTGAATTGTTACATGATCTGTTCTTTCATTATACCCAATATGTTAATTATGAATTTGTTCCCTCTTTGCTTCAGATGTATGAAGAGCTGCAAGTTCTTTCCCCTTTGATGCCTACCCGAGAATACTTCTTCCTCCGTTACAGTCAGCAGATTGAGCAAGGCTTGTGGGCCATAGCTGATGTTTCATATGACATTTCACGACATGCTCAGTTCGCTGTTCAAAGTCAATCTTGCCGGCTGCCTTCTGGGTGCCTCATGCAAGATCTTCCTGATGGATACACCAAGGTTGTTAGACGAATCCGAACTATGATATATGCATGGAATCAAATTCAGTTATATTGAAGATTGTCATTTTTCTTTATGCGATATGCATTTTTTTAATCAGGTTACATGGGTCGAACATGTGGAGGTGGAAGAGAAAACCCCAGTCCATCGTTTGTACAGGGACTTTGCCTTAAGTGGCTTAGCCTTTGGGGCCAAGCGTTGGCTTGCCACTCTTGAGAGAATGTGTGAGAGAATGGCTTGTCTAATGGTGACGGGAAATGCCCCTCAAGACCTTGGAGGAGGTAAACAAAATTTCTCCTTTTTCTGGTTTCAGTTTGCCCTTTGAAGACAGTGTGATTAAATTGATCTTCACAAGAACATGGACTATAACAAACAGGTCTAAAAAAGAGCAATTCGATTAACTCTTGCCTTCAAACTGGTTTCTAATATATTGCTTACTGACGATCAAGTCTATCCGCTTATTCTTTCCAGTAATTCCGTCCCCCGAAGGCAAGAAAAGCATGATGAAGCTCTCCCAGAGGATGGTGAACAATTTCTGTGCCTGTATAGGGGCGTCCTCTCTTAGGCAACAAAGGTGGACCACCCTGTCAAAGGCAGATGAAATGGGAATTCGAATAGCTCTCAAGAGAAGCACAGACTTGGGACAACCAAACGGAGTCATTCTCAGCGCTGCAACTACAATTTGGCTGCCAATCTCCCCGCAAAATATCTTCAATTTCTTCAAGGATGAAAGAACCCGGCCTCAGGTATTTTAACATGATTAAACGTTGTTTCCTGGTCTCTCTGTCTTTTTCTAATGCATGGCATGCAACCGTTACCAGAATTACACCAACAAGAGGCCCCTGAATACTAGGAACAGTGGCAACAAACAGTTGATAGACAAGTCACAGAAAACTTTAGAACGTGCAAGTCAAATTATAGAGTTATAGTGTCAACTAAGCTGACTTAAAAGATGAATGTCTTTCCGATTTAGCTAAATAAGGCTCTATAGAGGACTATCAGGTAACAGACTTTTTTAGTCAGGCTGGCAAACACAAAGAATGCCTCTTCTGACCAGGGTACCAGGCTTAAATCCCTCTGGGAAGAACAACTAATTCGAGAAGTCAGTTAAACACTTCTTGTTAAGACTATACTAGAGTATCCTGATCTGTAGCCTATGCCCATAAAAGCTTACTACTGATCCAACTACTATAATTTTTTTAAAGCCTTGGTAGAAGCCACAATCATGGTCCACCAATATCCGTTGTCTTCAACTCCCCCACCCAGATCTAGAACCCTTGACCACAACTGGTTACATGCAATGGAACACCATTAGGGAGACCTGCATGAGAGGACACTAGTAGGTCTGCTTGCCTGCTACCCATAAACGCTACTGTCCTCCTGAGTTGTGCTTGTACAAGATCCAATCAGATCCCGTCAATTCTATCACAGATCACCAACAATCGGAAAACCATGTTGTCCCACCAGCCCGGATGGGCCCTAGTCTCACCTTGCATGTGATTGGCATCATCTCTTACTAATGAAGAGGGATGGTGGAAAATTCATGCCCAACCTGAGCTAGACAGGGAGAAGATATGACTGGTGTTGACAGGAGAGACGGGGAACCTGATGTGCCCAGCTGCATTGTTACTTTACTTTGATCGAAAATGTTCTGTTGATCTTTGTTTTCCTATTCATTTTTCATACTTGTGCTGGCAGTGGGATGTGCTCTCCAATGGGAACTTGGTGCAAGAGGTTGCGCATATAGCGAATGGTTCCCATCCGGGTAACTGTATCACAGTACTTCGGGTAAAATCCTTCATTTGGAGCATTTTATCATGAGAATTTATTTGTCATTTCTTGTTGCATGTAATGTGCGGAATATTTCCATGGTTGAGACGGTTTACACCGTTTAAAAAATTATGGAGCATTTTTTTCTGTTTTAAGAACAGCGAAGAACTTACTCTTTCGCAAAAGAGGATGTCTTGTATCATAAGAGATTTCATACACAAACATTTCTGTTTTTTCACCTCTCAACATTGGACAAACGAAAGCTAAATAAAGAAATCTGGTCCCAGCCCGAATTCTAGAATGCTCTAACTTAACTAATTCTGTCCTGTCCGTCAGTTTGCACACCTTGTATTTCTTTTCAATTTTGTGCATTCATCATCTTTGACGGATAGCAAAAACATTAATAGTACTATGTCATTCTCTGGTAGGCGTTTAATGCAAGCCAGAGCAACATGCTGATACTTCAGGAGAGCTGCATAGACTCATCAGGATGCCTTGTGGTCTACTGTCCCGTGGACCTGCCGGCAGTCAACCTGGCGATGAGCGGGGAAGACACATCCTACATACCACTGCTCCCATCAGGCTTCACTGTCTCACCTGATGGGAATCCCGGCCTGCCAGATGAGGGACCGTCATCATTCTTGAAATCTGGCCAGGCCTCTGGTGGGGGTGGTTCGTTGGTGACAGTGGCATTCCAGATACTGGTGAGCAGCCTGCCCTCCTCAAAGCTGAGCCTCGAGTCGGTGGACACTGTAAATCACCTCATCTCCACAACTGTCCAGCAAATAAAGGCTGCCCTGAACTGTCCAGCTTCTTAAATTCATGCCAATCCAGTTACTAGTATAACTACAACTGCAACTACAATCCTCTGCTTCTACTGATCCTGCTCCTGCTGAAATTACTGCACAGCTGCTTCTCTCTTTAATTTCACAGACCAGAGAAAATTTAGGAGCCTCTTTCTCTCAGAGCCAGGTTTGCGCTGTTAGGGAATGGTTAGTTGGGTGACTTCAATGACCCTTTCACCCACAACTGAATTTATTGCTGGTCTATTCTGGTCGGACCCTGACACTACGCAGGAAATCCCCAGCATGGTCTTACCTGGAGAAAGATCTCCAACCCGGGTCAGTGATGGCCCGGGCTATATCTATTCGGGAGTCAAGAACGCACCATACATCAGGTTTCCTTGCTCGGTCTCTTTCCCCCTACAAAACCATACCCAATTGTTATGTTGTGTTCCTTCTTTCTGGAGTATTATCTTTTCAGTCTTATGACCCAGCAAAAGGAATTGTATGGTTCGGGTATTGACTTCTGTTAATGTTGGCATCGGGATTCTTGTAATATTTCTGTCATTAGCTGATGCATTGAAGTATCTTATCTTTACCAAAGTGGTCTGACACCTATTTGTATAAAGTTTCAGTTCAGGTCTTGTAATCTAAGAAGATTCATATTAATGCGAGTTTTCCCATAGCGGGTTGGCTTGGTTTGAATCTAGATCTAGATCAGTGATAGCTCATTAGGTTTTCTAATATTAGCAATTGCATACCGAAAATACTGGTTATATGGAATGGGATTGTGAAATGGGTAGTCCAGATCAGTTAACTCCTCCAGCTAGTAATGTATGTAATAATCTGGAGGAAGATATGTAATTTCTTTTTGTCTAGTAATATCATTTTCACTATTCATCAAAAAGGAAAAATGGAATGGGAATGATTACCTAGTTGACATAGCACCTTGTCAATGCGCTTTTGAGCATGGAAGTACCAAGGCTTCCCAAACATGCGATGCTTCTGTCAGAAAATCCAAGGAGTACGAGAGAGTTAAGCACTATCATATACCACTTTAAATTAGTCATGATTTTGACTCCATACTAGAATGAATTATAATTCATGTGAAGTTATACCTCATCGAACCAGTGTGCAGAGGAGAAAGCTCGGCTTGTGGTTAGCTCGTCGGGCAAGAATAGTTTCTGATATCTTTAGTCATTTTATCAAGCACGGATTGAGTGCAGAGGAGAATGGTCGATTTGTGATCGGCTGCCCCCCCCTCAAAATGCTTTTCTTGCGGTAGTTAGTTGTTGGAATTAAGTGTTTTAGGAGTCTTGACGAGTATAAATCACATCACTACTACATGAGAACAGGCATCGTGAGAAAAACCACGTTACGATCCAACATATCTGTTTGGACCGGCAGAGCTGGCAAACCGTAGTGGAGGGAGGGGGCGTCCGAAGTTATGAGGGCTCCAGCCTCCCACTCCCAGCTTTCATTCGTGTACTTTAATTACGCTCCATTAGGTNGGGCGTCCGAAGTTATGAGTGCTCCAGCCTCCCACTCCCAGCTTCCATTCGTGTACTTTAATTACGCTCCATTAGGTTTTTGTATCATTCATTAATAACGGCTGCCATCTCTTACTGATTGTACCACACACCCTGTTCGACTGCCGCACTGAATTCGCGCTGCTTTGCCGGAGGCTGTTCCCCGCTCTATTTCCGGTGGTTCGGTACTGTACTGTCTGTCCTCTGACTCGAGATAATTAATGGGCGACGACCATTCCTCAGTTCTGGTTGGTCTCTTCAACGATAATGTCCTTCACCCTTGGACAGTCACCACAAAATAGTAGTCGTCAGTTTTCTATCCGGTGGTGTGCAGGTTTTGCCATCTTGAACATCTATCGTGCACCTAAACACGCTATAGCATAATGGAGAAATAAATGGATTCAGAAAGTTTGACTGATATAATAATCAAATTGAGGGCTGTCCGATCTAGGAACATGATTGATGGCTTTTTCCTGCCTCTTTTAAGTTCTTCTGTCCATGCCCATGCCCATGCCGGCACAAACTTACAGCAATTTACCAATTAAGGAAAACAATATGGGCTGAGATGTCCGTAGACGTTTTTCTTGGATGCCCCAAAATCGATGCAGGTATAAATCAGGAGCCAGTAAGCTCCATGTGGTGTGTTCTTTGGGCCCTCGGGATGGATTAAAGTTACTGACATGGTCGACCGGATCCCGTGACATTTGATGAGTTTAACTCGCACAGATTACAGAATGGTGTGTATTAGTTTTCAATTAATCCCCGGCAAAAATCGGAGCTCGCAGACCTTATTTCGCTGAATGTGCATATGCTACTCCATATATTTGATTAGGAATCATCGAATATATAAACATATGGATGGATTTCATGATATTTATCCATATGAACGGCACTCGACTGTTGAATTGTACGTTGTGTATCACCTCTCCTTATCTGATTAGTCGATTTCAGTAAGCTTAAGGAATGGGACTTATTTACTTCTTGTAAGATAAGAGAACTTAATTAAATATAACATAAGATAATCTCTAATTCGAAACTACAACAAAATTGAAAATTTAGATATGTACGCTTACTGTCACATATAAATGTTCTCTCGACCACTCCTTATTCTTGATTATTTCGACACTTATGATGTTAGATGGTTACTCGGCTCACTATCTCTTGTTTTGATGAATGATGATGATTCAGGATCTATGTAGTTTTGAAGCACACGAGTCCATCTGGATCTCCCTTTGAAAGTCAACTCCAAACCGGACAGACAGCAAACTCAGTGTCTCATGTGCTACGTCCATCTCCGCTCGCTCTATCTACGCAGAATGTCCCGTGGCAGCAGACGTGAGATACCGTAGATCATTTTTCATCAGTTTCGATTTGGCGTATGCCAGATGAAATCCTTCGACGGCCCACTCAGATACCTATATATCCGGCAGCTTAACGAACGAATGCCGAACCCTCTTGGTCCATTCACTGCCTCATCCATCACGAGATTTACTGAAAGTTAAGCATACGTCGCGGTGTCCATGTAACAGGAGACACCATCGCGTCGAGGACCGCCAACAGAAGAACACGCTCGTCGTGTCGTTGCCTTCGATGAGCTGCCCCAATTTCCGAAAGAATTTGGCAGGCTCTCCTGGGCTGTTCGAAGAGAAAGTCCTGAATTGTAAAAGGGTAAATATCGTAAGTTCCCAGATCATACTTAGAGAGAGGCCCGAATCTTGACGGAGGCAGAAAGCACAATGCTCCCTGGTGGCCCATGTCTGAAATCTTCTAGCCCACACCGTGCCCTCTTGCTCTCTTGCTTGGCATAGCACAACGCACTCCACCGAGTAGATAGGAAATTCACTTCTCGAACGCTGTTGGAGAAGATTCTTTGACCGAGTTGAGAAGTAGTGAGCTGGGGAACCAATTTGGCTGATAAAGGCAGCAGCCAGAAGATGAATCTGAGACTAGTGGCATTTCAAGTGTCTGATCGTTCCCTTTCCCACTTTTTTCTTTTGGTGTTCATTTCAAGTGTCTCATCGGAAGCTTGTCTCCTGCTCTCTGCCAATCACTGATCGGTAGAAATCCATGCTCAATTTCCTTTTCCCCTGGTCAGAGTGCATGCATTCTCAGAGGTAGCCTGTCGCTGCAAAGTGGAGAAAAATAATAATATAATCTTTGTATAAGTCGTCAGTTTCAGCCTCGCCTAATGCGTCTTTTTCTTTATACATAATTAATTATTCTGCCATCTGCTGATTGAAAATTAATAATTATTAGTACTGAATGGATCTGAGTAAGTCCACCCGATGCTGTGCCCCTGAGAAATGGCTGCTTCCATGTGGGCTCTACAAAGGACAGCCATTCTTCACCTTAACGGGCTCATCGATCGGTAAAATACAAGTGACCATCTACAACAGCACGATCTACAACAGCACGATGCGAAGTGCTTGTCTCAATTGATCAAAACTTGTACGGGAAGGGAATTATGGTACTGATGACTCTCGAGGTCCGATGATGCGGTATAGCTAGGTCATCCATCCATTTCTTCTCCTTCTTGATACATTCAAAATTTTATAATATATTTTTTTTACAAGATTACACATATATATATATATATATTTATAAAATGCCATATATTGTAAGATCCAGTACTGGCAGCATTGGCTGTAGCGTAGCGTCTTTAAGAGGCTGCAGGTTCTCCACTAACATAATTGCCAACTTGCCAGTCCCTGTCAGTCTCACGTACTACCGTCTAGTGGATGGTTATAGTTTTTCCCAGCTCACATGAGAGATAAAAGAATTCGATGGAATTGGGTTATTAATGGGTTTAAAGTAAGAGGGAGGATGCCTGTTTATATTTTTATTTTAAGAATACAAATAATTTATTTGTCCTCTCTGTTGCTCCATGGCTTACACTTCGATTTCTGACCCAGTTGCATGTGATTAAGCAAACAGTGGTCAAAGAATTTAGGAAAAGAAGAGGCATTTTTGAATCTTGAAGAAGGAGAAGAAGAAGAAGAAGAAGAAGAGTTTGACTTTCATAGGGCCTGTATAAATCAGCCTCCTCCTCTTAATCCTCCTTCAATGGAGAGCCAAGCGACCAGAGTAAGACAATCCCAGAGAAGGAGGAGGGGAGAAGAAACCAAGACTGGTTTCTAAGTCGGAGATCGTGTCAGGATCGAGTCAACCGATCAGCTGAAAAAGGGGCTTTTTCCGATGGCGGACCCAAATTCAAAGCTAGTAGATGATTGCGGCGAAAACGGTGGCGGCCCGGTGGTGACCGACAGCGACAAGCAGGGCAGTTCTTCTCGGTGTTCGGATTCATCGGGGAATGGTGGCAGCCGGTTCTACCTGACGAGGGACCTGAGGCTCGGGCTGCTGTTCGCGGGGCTCGCCGCCTCCTGCTTTCTTCTCTACATCTCGACCAATCCCCTCAAGTTGTTCCCAGCGTCCTACGTCAGATCCTCGGTGAGTTCTACATGCCACACTTGATTCTCCATGATCTTCTTCTTCTTCGCATTCGGTTTTGCCGTTTCTCCGAGTCTGGTTTTGGTTTTACGTCTCTGTTCTCCTGCATTATTGATCTGATGCCCTTTGTACAGTGGGGCCGGCACGCACGCCTTAGAGGATACGATTCATTCAGTGGAGCCGTAAGATAAATATGATTTCTTGACTGAAAAAAAAAATATGAATCTGATTTTTTTCTATCTATCTATCTATGTCTTATACAATATTTCTTTTATCTTAGATCAAAGGAGTTGGATCGTAAGGCCGAGTTTGGAGAAGGCTCTCTCTATTACAGTCATCGAGTCTCGGCTAGAATCCAATTGACATAATAAAGGAGTCTGGAAAAAAATCATCGAATTTCCCAATTCTTTTCCTTGGAAAATTCATCACAACATTAAAGAAAATCATGTGGGTATTAAAAAATTATAAAATAAATGTGCATAAAAGTCCAAGAGGCAAAGAGGTAGACGAAGTCTGTGGAACATGAAATAGGACCAATTGGCTGGAATCTGCTGTCATGGCAGAGACAGCGAGAGAGAGAGAGAGAGAGAGAGAGAGAGGATGGGGCCCACTTAGTTCCTCCCTGCACTTGTATGTCTCGCCTGAGTTGGAATCCATGGATTAGGATTACCCTGCGATGTTACATCAAAGGAGGAGATGTTTTGCTTATGAGGGGTATGTCTGTCATTTAACATGACACAGGAGTAAAACTCTTAATTTGATATTTAATGATTAGTAATAAGTTTTATTTGATAAATTAATTTGTTTAAAAAATTCTCATATTTTAAGGTTGGGCAATTATTGGTAATTGTTGAATGAACCTATAGGTTGTCCCCCACAATTTCGGGTTATGGAACCGTTTAGCATCCCTTCCATCATCCATGGGATATATGGATTCTGTTTCTGATCTTCATCAGAAGGAGAAAGTGTCTGATGAATCTGCTGTATCTCATCCATAAAATTTGAATCAAAATTTTATTTGAAAAAAATATTAAATAATTTTAACATATTTATATCGGTACAAACCTATCTCTCTCTTTTGACAATTTGGCCGACTCATCATCAAAACGGAGCCCTCTTATGTTAGAGTAATAATAAAGTTTAGTAATGTTGTTCTTGTAGAGAACCTTGGTGTGATGGAAGAATTAATGATGCCGGATTGACATGAGTCTTTATAGGGCTGATAATCCATGTTATATCTTAGGTCATAAGGGTCGATGAGAATTTCCTTAGGGATTCTAGTCGGCTATCGGAATCGGACATTGTGGAAGACGCAATTTTTTCTGAAGGATTAGCCGATCTTTTAGAAGCACATATTCCTTTGGGGGGGCGTTTGGGAGCAGGGAAGGGATATAACTCAGCGGTGTCCTATGTAAACGAGTTGTGTCAAAAAACTATAAACCTATACTCAACCCGTCTAATTCATATAATCCATACAATTAATATGATTAGTAGGATAATAATAAAAATATGATCAAGCTATTTACAAAATAATTATAATAACGAGATTATGAAATATTAAAAATAAATTTTAATACGGTTATATAATAAATTAAATTAATAATATATATAATTAAACAAGTTAAATAAGTTAATATAATCAATATAGGTTTAAATATATTCAATTAGATAAAATTAATCATATCTTATCGAATTAATGAATTTATTATGACTTAAATCGAACTCATTTAACTCCGTATCGTATCGTGTCTTCCCATATTATTTTATCAGGTAAAAAATTGACTGGCACATGTTTTTATATTTTTCGAGAGCCCGCTTCCTCCTTTGGATTCCGGTGCTTTCTTTGTTTCACTTAAAAACATTTTAGAAAATATTTTAAAAAATAAAAAAATTAATTATTTTGTGAATTTACAAGAAATTTGTGGCTCTAGAGAATTCGTGCATGCTTCTTTTACTATTTTTGGGGATAAGACCCCATCAATCTCGGGTCGATTCCCTCTCTCGATGCATTTGGACATTATATAGTTGATTTAAAAAAAAACAAATTGCCCTTTTAAAAAAAATTCCACCAGTGAGATGCCAGATGGGCAACCACAGTTTTCATTAGGTTAAAGTTAAACACCAATTTGACACGCCTAATGGATTTTTTAATGCATAATAAATGAATTTATATAATAATATTAATTTTAATTTTAATTCCTCTTATTGGATAGGATACATACGGACAACCTAACCCTCTTGCACGGCACCTCTTCTTCTTCTCCTTCCTTTTTTTTTTTCTTTTGCCTTTGTGAAAATAAAATATAGCTTTAGAAAAATAGAAAATTTTAAAACAAAAACTCGCCGAAGTTAACCGGTGAGAGGGAAGAAGCGACGATGGAGCTCAACGATGGCCACCATGCTCCATGCCTCAGTTGGCGATGGCGACCTCGGAAATTCCGATTTAACCTTGTTGGGAATTGCCGTCGTCGGCACTTACCCGTCTCCGTTGAGGTCTCCTAGCTCTCTTTAAAAGCACTCAGTGATTTCAACTTTGGTGCCCTTTTTAGTCGGGAAACTATATTGAATTGTTGTCATTTTTTTAATGCACATATTCCCCTTATTAACTATCTCTAATAAGCATATATGGTAAATGGACCTGTTTGGATCGGAATTGGCCTATTAAAACCAAGAATTAGCCAAGACTACCTCCAAATTATTAAGTTTATGGGTTATTACGATACGAGTTCAAGAAATAAATTTATTAAACTAGAATCGATTTTACACATTCTGTTGTTGAATATGCCCAAAACCAGCCTAGGATTGTTTGGTGACCGGCCAAGACTACTAGAAACTCGGTGAATCGACGATCAAAATTTGTATGTTTAATTTTAAATTTTAAAAAATAAAAAATATGTTTATTTTAAATAATTAAAAAAATTGACAAAACGAGTGAGGTCAAATCGGTCTAAATAGTAAGCATGCATGTTTATGAATGAATCCGGACTTGTTCATATTTTTCTGAAGGATTACCCATAATAAAATTAGCATATTATATATTTTACGATAAAAATCATAAATGAATAAAGAGGAATCACCTATTAAATATCTCTACTAATAAGTAACAAAAAAATCCACCAATTCATTGTGGCACGGTAGGAGAAGGATTGCGTCCGCATGATACGAATGACTCGTGTAATCCACCAATTGCAATTCGCCTCTAAATGATTTCTGGGTCGAGAAATAGCACTGGACCACGAGGCCGATCGCATTCATCCCGCGTCATAGATAATTCCTCGGCATGTGAGGAGCGAACATGAATTTACGGGGATGACATTTGTGAATAATATAGGAATAATACTATATTAGAACTATAATAAGAGATTTTAACTTCATTATATTAGCCCCAGTATACTTACATGTCAATCGATTAATATATTTCACCTTTTTTTTTTCCCCAAATAACTGAATTTCTGAGGAATTACCATCTCAGGGTGGAAAAATGTACAGGCTAGAGACGGTGTTGAGATCAGCAGCCATGGAAGACAACAAGACCGTGATCCTGACGACGCTGAACGATGCATGGGCGGAGCCCGGCTCGATGTTCGACGTCTTCCTTGAGAGCTTCCGGGTCGGCAATGGCACCCGGGAGCTCCTGGACCACCTCGTGGTTGTGGCGCTAGACAAGAGGGCCTTCGGCCGCTGCCTGGAATTGCACCGTCACTGCTTCGCCCTCACCACCAATGGGACGGACTTCTCCGGCGAGGCTGAATTCATGAGCCACGACTACCTCGAGATGATGTGGCGGCGGATCGACTTCCTCCGGGCAGTTCTCCAGAAGGGCTTTGACTTCGTTTTCACGGTAATAACAGAGACCCGCGAACAAGTGTATATATAAGAGCTAATTAATGTGTTTTCTACACTTTTCGAGTTTGTAAGATCCATCTTGATTTGACCACGCATGCAGGACACGGACATCATGTGGCTGCGGAGTCCGTTCCCTCACTTCTACCCCGACGCCGACTTCCAGATCGCCTGCGACTACTACCGCTTTGGGCCGGCCGACAAGAGGAACAGCCCCAACGGCGGGTTCACCTACGTGCGGTCAAACGAGCGGACGGTGAATTTCTACAAGTTCTGGTACCGGTCGAGGAAGTCGTTCCCGGGGAACCACGACCAGGACGTGCTCGACAAGATCAAGTCCGACAAGTACCTGGCCGACATCGGCCTGAAGATGAGGTTCCTCGACACAGCCTACATTGGCGGCTTCTGCGAGCTCTCGAGGGACCTCGGCCGCATCAGCACGGTGCACGCCAACTGCTGCGTCGGCCTCGACAACAAGATCCACGACCTGACAGCCTTGCTCGACGACTGGAAGAGTTACATGGCCAACCACAGGACCGGTGGTTGGAGCGTCCCCAAGGACTGCAGGTAAGTCACGCTCTTCCCCCACATTAAATGATCGGAAATTTACAATCCAGATAGTTTTTATATCTTTAACCATCCATTACGTTTTTTTGATGAGGTTAAATCATTCAATCTATTCAAAATATTTATAAGAGTAATAAATAAATATAAACTTTTCTCCACAAATATAGTCTGATACTAAATAATTCCAAAATTTTCCAGAGGCTCATTCGGACGGCCGCACAAGCCGCACAAGCCGCACAAGCATGGCCATCGGAGACTTTAGCCTCATCTGATCCTCTCGCGTTGATTGGCCTTGTGAGTGACACTAATAAGGTAATTTCCAATTTGAGTTTCATCCTTATTTAATTATGCGCTCAATTAAAACTCCCTAATTGCCAATACATTTTTCTTCTGGGGTCTTGTGAACGTCGCAGGGTCCCTAAACGATCTCCAAGCTCATCAGCAACATTGATAGCTCTAGCTCTCTCCCCCACCCCGCCGCCACTGTCGTCCGTCGGCGGCCTCCGTGGACAATCTTTCATTGTGCCTCGAACGTTGTCCATACGTCTTCATCCAGTGCTTTTGGCCTTGAACTTGAAGTACTGATGCTCGAAGTGTTTACATGCAGATAGATGGGTGATGGTTTTATCGGTTGCTCTTCTAAGCACGATCCTTTACCATCCAATAAACGACTCCGACAAAAGGATACTGGGCACCATTCAAAATAGTATGAGATAATCAATTAAGGCAAAAATTCATGCATTTGATCAGTAGCACCAGACAAACATGATAACCTCATATTTCCATTTAACGGTTGAGAGCAAAGCATGTTAATCGTCCAGGAATCTCACGTGCCATGTTGCGATCGATTAACCTCGTATTTCGTTTGGTGGGCGTTGGAGAAATAGGCATTCATAAACTACGGGGTGCCAATTCATAAGCTAGAGAGTCTAGGATGCAAGGTGGGTTAAAACCCAAGACTTCAGGACTTATCATCAATTTCTGGGAATTTTCAATTATCCGTGAATTTAGCGAAAAAAGATTCACGTCCGAAAAGGAAATAAAAAGATTCACGTGGTAGTTAATGTCTCAATTTCAATTTTCGTAACTGGATAAACTAAATCTACCATCTAGAAGTGTCATTCTTAGTTGATAGCTCATTGGTTAATACTTACTGAGAACAAATAGTATTCATGTCATGAGTAGTTAGGATTATGCCACGTGTCCGTGAGCCTCTACACTAACCATCGGATCGGCGCCACGTCACTGCAAATCCTACCTTCTTGCGGAGACAACTTGTCGAGTAAGTGAGTGAGCATGGTAAAAGTTGTCGTTCTCAGTCGGCGAGCGCCGTCCAAGAGCTGCCAGTCTCTCTCTCTCTTATCGTCTCCGCCAAACCCAGTAGTTTCCTCCGAAACCCTAGTTCTCTCCACAGGTAATGGGGATTCTGCCCTACTTATGGTCGCATCTTGCTCTGCCGTTCTTGCTTAGTCGCTCTGCCGTCTTTTGGAGCTGCTTGAAGCTGTGCTTTAGGGCTCATGTTTGCTTTGTTGCTGTAGTTGTCTTCTTCATTGAGCTCGAGGGAGAAAAAAAAATCAATTTTCATCGAGCAACTCAGGTGTTATTGTTCATCAGGTGAAACAGGGATTTGGGTTATAAACATATGTTCATTCTTTGAGGTGATGGACTCTTGGCAATAATTTAAAATGGAACTTCGAGGTGCTTGAATATCTCGTAATGGTCTTCAAGGAGATTTTACTTATAACTTGTTTTAATTTGATTTGCAATGAACCTTAATATCCGTTACAGTGATGTGGCACGCTGACTTTTGCTTGTTGGCGGTTTGTATGCAGATGAATAGGGAGAAACTCATGAAGATGGCGGGCTCAGTCCGCACTGGTGGAAAGGGTACCGTGAGAAGGTCTGAAAAGTGGATCTAAATCTAAATTCGATTTGTTTAGAGGAATATTGTGGCCCATCTTGGTTGGTTATTTGCACCGTATTGCTTCTGTTTTTATCATACTGGCTAATTGATGGCAGTGAAAGGTCTACATGTTAATAATCTGCGTATTGATGAACTCCAACCTGGGGGGCTCTTATTGTGAAACTGTCGTTTCCTTGACCACATTTTTTAGACGTCGGAGGCTGAGCAGAATTTTCTGTTTACTGTTATCTTATTCTTTATGGGGAATTTTTATTTCACTTTCTGCTCAGTTGCATATACGCTTGTTTCTTGTTGTAATGAATTAATTGTAGCCCTTGAGAACAGGGATATCCTTCAGATAATCTAAATTGTCAGGATCATGTTACTCACAGGAATATGTACCAACCATCATTAGCTTAGTTGCGGTTTCTTTTGGAGAAGTAGCTGTACTCCTTTTTTGGTTGGGTCTCTATTGCTTGCTTGTGAGGTTGAATATCCCTTTTGTGGGCAATAGATCAGGCCCTTCAGAGCTGGGAGCTAGTCGATTTCATTTTCTTTCGGTCTGTTGTCTTTGTAGCTTATTCTCTTATTTCCTTGTTCTGGCTTTTCTATGTAATTTATTTTTATATTTACCTTCTACCTGCAGAAAGCATAAGGCCGTCCACAAGACCACAACCACAGATGACAAGAAGCTTCAAAGCACCCTCAAGAGAATTGGACTCAATGCAATCACTGCCATTGAGGAGGTGAACATTTTCAAGGATGATGTCGTCATCCAATTTACGAACCCAAAAGGTTAAAATCAACTTTGCAGAGTCTTATTTGTGCTGGTTAAAGGCCCAATCACCTATTCAATGAAGCTAATTTGTAATTTTATTCCATCTATCAGTCCAAGCATCAACTGCTGCTAATACGTGGGTCATCAGTGGGATCCCCCAAACCAAGAGTACGCATCTCATATTATTCTCTTTCTTCTTTTCTCCCCTTCTGCTCCTTTGACGGAATCATATTTCTCTGTGATAATGTTTTGGGAATTCACCTATGTTATCTGGTGCACTAGTATTTCAGTAATGAGATCTTTCTTCAATTCAGAGTTGCAAGATATACTTCCGGGGATCCTCAGCCAATTGGGGGCCAATAATTTGGACAATCTGAAGAAGCTAGCAGAGCAGTTGCAGGAGCGGGGTGCTGCAGGAGATGGATCTGCTGGTGTAGCAAAAGAGGAGGATGATGATGAGGTCCCTGAACTTGTAGCCGGGGAGACCTTTGAGGCTGCTGCAGAAGAGGTTCTTGGTGCAACGTAAGACACGTGGTATTTGTGACAATCTCCGTATATTAGCTGCTCTTGAAGTTTCCCTGTACCTTTCTCTCCGCCCCTGTGCTTCTATTTTCACACTATGAATTCGACTGTAACTCAATATGATTACAGAGTGACACACTGAGTAGTTTATTGGAAGATCAAACAAAAAACTCTTTACTGCATTCATCAAGTTGGTGTTTTTCTTTTCTTTTTTGTTTGGCGATGGAAGCCCTTCAGTGAACCTGCAGCTCAGGTTGCTTTCAGAGTGAATTGCTTAGTACACTAGACTGTTGCTTGGTTCTGTCAAGAGACATGGAAATTATCCATGAAGTTATTGCTTAATGCTTACAGTTGGACCTGTTTCATCAGCTTGGGAGCGAATTTATGTCCTCATATTGTGCGCAAAAGCAAGCAGATACCTGAGAATTATCTATACTATCTGAGTGTGTTTCAGTATACAGGATGGGTGTGATCCTCGAACAGGTGAAGGAAAAAGAAAGCCTCACGAACAGGTGATACCGTTGGCGTCCACTCGCGTTTAACCAGAAATCTAGAAGCTCAATGCATCAACTCCATTTTCTGCGGAAAATAGCTGCCGTTCATTCTATGCTTAGCCTAATATCTAAAAAAAATGGGGGGTGGGGGGCTTGTGGCACTGAGTAGTCTCATCGTCATTGGACTGTTCAGGGGGAAAACAAAATTTATAATAGCAGTTGGATTCCCTTTCTTTTTCATATGCATTGTTGAGGGTGAAATCCGATGGGGCTACCGAAGCTTCATAATAATGAATTAATGGTGCACCGATCAAATCCGATGGCCGAAGCGGGCCCCTAAGAAGTTCTCCAGACCGTAACGTTGCTTCATTAGGCACATTCGGCCCTACTGGCAATGTGGCATATCCTCATAAACTGTCATTTCATGTCCCATGTTGGTTTTGGACTTGGTTTATCGAGTAATTGACACATTAGGAAAATGTATGCATCATTGATTACCGAATTAATTGAGGAAAAAAAAGGATGATTTCATCAAAGAGGTAATTAGAAGACATTTTCTTTTACTTTGGGCTTCTGCCACGCTTTCTTCACTGAGTAACAGTTACTGGAAGATCGATGAATGGAAAAATTAAAGAAAGATAGATGGGATATTAATGGATAATATATAAAACAAGGGAGGATTCTACGAACCCGTCGGGAGGGAGCGGCAATGGAGTCGGAGGGAGCTCTCATCTCTGCTGCCACTTTCCATCACTCTCCCGTCCCTCGCTCGCTGTACGCCGCCGCCGCTGCCGCCGCTGCCGCCGCCACCCTTTCACGTCCTCCGAAACGTCGCGGCTTCAGCCGAGCAGCCGTCGGTGTCCGCAGTCTCAGTTATGAGCTCAAGGAGGTCAGAGTCTGCACCCACCGCACTTGCCGCAAGCAAGGCTCCCTCCAGACCCTCGAGACCCTCTCCGGCCTTGCCCCGGCGGATGTCACTGTTAAGACCTGCGGGTGCCTCGGCCGCTGTGGATCGGGCCCCAACCTCGCCCTGTTGCCGGAAGGTGTCATCGTCAGTCACATCGGCACCGTAGCTCGCGCCGCTCGGATCCTCTGCGACTCGGATGACCTCTTGCTGAAGAGCCTGGAGGCACTCGCCCTGAGGAAGAGAGCCAACAGCGAGCTCGACCGCGGTAATTACTCTGAAGCTGAGGTCTTGCTGACGCAGGTACTCTCACTTGCTCAAACTTGTTTTGTCGGTGAAGGTGAAGATGCTTTGTGCATTATCTTGTCTGCCTCGATTTTGGGCCAACCATTCTTGTTTAGTTGAAAAGGTCGGCGAGCACGAATACCCGAAGATGCACATGGAAATGGGAAAGAATTGATTTTGTTTGCTGTAGTTTTCAATTTTGTGGAAAATAGTTTTCTCAGTTTTCAGAGACTGAATTTAACGGAGTTCGTTTTCCGCCAGGGAATAGCAGAATCGAACACTTTTGCCCATCTATAACCTAATGCAGCTCAAACTTCCGTATAATAATCTTTACAATTCTCCGAAGTCTCATCAGGCACCCATAAATTTTGATGATCACTGAGCTACTGTGAGAGTAGATCGGGGCTTGTTCTCTGTAAATTCAAAGGCTAAGTGTGAAGATAAGCCTAGCTTGATCGAAGGTAATTGATCATGGAGTTGTTTTCCATGGTTTGCAGGCCATAAACTTGAAACCGGTTGGTGGTGTCCATATTATGTATAAAGACGGGTCAGTGAGCCAGAATCTGTATCTGGAATGTTGATTGCATAACCAACTGTTTTGCAACCATCCAGGAGTTTCCCATGTCCAAGGGGGCTGTGAATTTTTAGCTTATGTAGTTATTTGTTTTCTGGTCAGATCGATTGCGAAGCTGGGAATGTCCGACTATGCTGGTGCTCTTGAAGACGCAAGAAAAGCTACAGAGTTAGCACCTCGATACATCGAGGTGAGCAAGGCTTAGTTCGAGTTATTTTGAATGTTTATGTCCTGTATTTAGGTGCGTACTATTTCCTCTTTGGCAGGGCTATATCTGTGAAGGCGATGCTTTCATGGCCATGGGACAATTCAAGGAAGCCGAGAAGTCGTATTCCATTTGTCTAGAGATAGATCCTTCAATTCGCCGATCTGGAGCATTCAAGGTATCTTGTGATTCCTATTCTGAGCCATAAACGTGTGTGGTTGATCCTCAAGCTCTTGGTAATATTGGACCTGAGCTATCATAAATAAAACCACCTTGCCCCGTGATCCTCCTTTATAGGCTCGAATCGAGAAGCTTCGGGAGGAACTGAACGCCGCAAATGCTCTGTAAGGACATTGCTCACTGGGAAGACTCATGCGGGTCAACCTCAATGCTCCTACTTACTCCAGGTTCCTTTGTGTGAAGCAAATTCTTTTGCAATATGTTTTCAAAAGTCTGTTCCGAGTAGTCAGAGTCTTGACATTCGTCTCGTGGACAGGATGTGGCTTACCCTTTAGGGGCAGGGCAAAGATGGCTGTGGAATACCGGAATCCCTTTTTACTTGGACGACGAATTTCTATCTGATGCAGGAATCCCATCTTAGGCCTGCGTTATCTGGATATTTGCCCGGGATAGTCGGGTCATTATATCTCCAATCATCAAGCATCAGCTCAGGATGGATTGTTATGGTTAGCTCGAGATGGATACCAGCCATATCGTTGCTACCTCTGAGTTAGAATACTTGGGGGAAACATAATAACGTTGCCTGTATTCACGATGAAATACTACCTGACACATAAGGTAATGCCATTTGAGATCAAGTGCAGATGAACTCGGCATATATCTATACTACGAATCATTTCATATATATATATATATATGTATATATCGTCCGTCTGTGGTAGTGGTCGTTATCCAGGGCATTACGGACCAGAGGTTGGGGTAATACCACATCTGAAGATGTCCATCCTCGTGACTATTGCCCACCACTTCGAAGGCCTTCTCTTACCGACACCAGCCTTCTTGTCCTTGATCACCTTTCTTCTCGCAGCCCTCACCCTTCTCAGCTTCCACTTCTGTAGCTCTAAGCACCTGAGAAGAGCAACGTCGCTGCCTCGCTTATCCCCTACGAACCGTATCTCTGTCCTGATAATGTCCTCATAGTATTCCTTGTTCTGCTTCTCTAACCCAAAGATCCGATCCTGAAGGTCATCAATCTTGCTGCTAAGCTCACCCACACATCCCTCGTCCCTTATCTTCCACACACACTTGGCGAGCTCTGCAGCCCGGGTCTTCATCAGCTCTGATTCGCTCGCTAGCACCTGGTTCTCCTCCATCAGTGCAGCCATTTGGTGTCCCAAAGCTGCGTTCTGATTCAGCAGTATCATCCTCTCCGACTCCAGCACCTCAAGCAGGTTCTCCTGAAGCTCCATCTTCCTGGATGATTCCCCCCTCCGGCGCTCCATCAAGTTCACCTCATGGAGCAGTATATCATGTTCCACATTCTTCACTACAAACTCAGCTATCAACATATCTGCATCTACCTTCATGTAGGAACTCGGAGTTGATGGTGACTTTTGGTAGGAGAGGGAACTCTCGACTTCTGATTCAACTTCTCCATCATCTGGGTCACAGAGATTCTGCATTGAGGCTCGAGAAGGAGAATGCTTCACGCGATTGCTACTGCCTCGCTTTGATTGGCCTTGAAAGTAGCGGTCGGAGAGTGAGAGATAGGCATTGTAGAGGTCCCGAAGGAGAGAGAGAAGCTGAGGGCGCTTCCTGTAGTAGGATTCAGCTCGCTGGGCAAACGTGTCCTGCGGGCCATCTTCTTCGGACCGGGCAATATCTATTGACTTCACCCTCTCCTCCAAATCTGAGTGAGTGGGAACTTAATAGTCCATAAATTGTGGTACAAACTCAAGGACATAACGTAATATGTTATTTGCCATGCCACAAAAAATAAAATGCCTTTCTTTTAATAACATCGTACTATGAAAGCTATATTCTTATTATTGTCACTGCTACATGCTTATGGGCTAGTTTCTGGATTCCGAGCAATGGTTGACGTCACGAGTACGAACAAAAATCAATTGTAAACTGCAGCAAGTCATCAGATCCCCTCAAGTTCGGTCAGACACGGCATTTCAAATTTCGAAACTGAGAGGGCCTCGTGTACAAAATAAAGCGTAAATGGGGCGTAGGGTGCCTTGTGCCACCAAAAGTAGTCTTATCAGTCATGGCTTTTTCGTCCTGGTATTATTCTGTCTAGTAAAGTAACCTATCGGCTACATACATTTATCTGATTGTTATTCTAAAAGACTAAAAGTCTTCAGTTTTGAAATTGGCAAAAGAAAATTCTGTCAGCTTAAATTGAATATTTCAATTTTCAAATCTCAGCAGGATAGGTGGCTAATTTTAAGTATAATGAGTTTAAATGAAGAAAAACAGAAACAATTTTCTAATGCTCATGTTCTTCAGTTTATTTTCGACTATGAAAGACAGTAAGAAATGAGGACTAGCATATGGCATTTAAGAATGCTATCAGTGCACCGGTCACCTTCTCATCTCGTTCCATTTTTAAGCTGAGTGTTAGGGATACATATTCTTCAATCATTATATATGATACGCTTCGCACAGCTCACTTCGAAATTGATCAAGGTGCATTCACTGTTTCACACTCCATGTTCAAAGTACAAAAATGTAAAATAGAAGATCTAGCAATTGTTCCAATAAAATGAGGTTATCAATCAAAGTAGCGGAAGAGAACTGTAGAGATGAGGAAGAGTGTACCAGCGATAGTCGACAGTAGCCATGAAGGCATGGCAATGGCAGGTGCAGAACTACTTTTTGATTCAGCAGCTGGTGGAGAAGACGAAGCGCGATAAGAGCTCTTCTCCTTGCTCATCTCTGTCTCGAATGTGCACGGTCTCACCCTAATATATCCCCATGAGGAGACCAAGTTCACCAAGACACATCAACGTCATAATTCATGAGCATCATGAACATAGCAGAGCACAGTTGCCAAGGAAAGTAATCATGAGCTGTGCGGGATTTCCCATATCTTTTGATGAAACTTCATTTGAGATAACACATCTATGAAATCTTTGATAAACGGTATTCGGAAACAACAAAGTGAGGGATAGAGCACCGAACCACTTAAAAACAAACATTACGTATATATGAGCAGCGATGGCGCAGATCTCGGGGAAATACATCATAATCTTAACATGCATGGCGCTCGAATCAGTAAGTCCGAGTAAGTAGGATCTGTCTTGTTCCTCTACCTGTAATTTCTGACGATTTCAGCTATCGAAAACTTCGATAGTGAACTAACACGTTGACAATGTGATTCGGATTACTAGCTGATAATCAACTTCACTTGTGACAAATTTCAACAATAGTTCTCAAAATTGTTTAATATAATGCGGCTGTTTCTTCTAATTTGAAAGCTGTACTAAAATCACATACAGGTTACGAGCAGAAAACTCTTTCGAAACAGCATAGACTCGGTGACTGTACAGCACTATCACACGTACTCCTATAAACAGAGCGTGAATATGTGAAAGCATCAACAACGGCTCTGCGATGGTGAGGAAGGGAGAAACGAAGCAACAAAATCTACAACGGGGGGATGTGAGCTACGGAGACTGCAGATCACCCGCAGAGTCAAGCAATAAAGGAGAGGAGGATGGAGGAGTGAGTGACTCACCGAGCGCTCTGGTGCGGACGAACTGATGACACCGACAACGCCATTGCGGAAGGTTACATGCAGACAGACGTACACCGGCCGGCGGAGCTGTGGAAGTAGCAATGAAGAGAGAGACACGAGGAAAAGGATGATATATATAGGTGCAGAGAGAGAAAGGGGAGGGGGAGAAAGAGGGCTCGCCAAAAATCCGCGAGGATGACGACTCATCGGCGATGCGAGGACGAGTCGGCAGAGGCTGGGAACCGATATCTTTATATCTCGTCACCACCTCTGTTTCCGTACATCTTTGGTGATTTAATTTGAAAAAATTCAGAAAACTTAAAAAAAAATTAAAAACTGAGTGAATATGGATAAGTATTTTTCCGATTATTTCATACGCTCAACGAAATTTCCAGAAACTTTCTTTAAAAAATCCCGTTATCACTTCCTAGAGTGGAAACTAGAATCGAGGGCTGCGCGTACGTATTTGATTTTGTGGAATGAGAATTTTACCAGAATTATTTTTTTAGAAAAAGGGAAAAAATCTCATAAATGTGTAAAGGAAATAATCTGACTAATACAAGAATTTACACATACGGTAAAAATAATGTGAATTAATTAAGAGTTTAGAAAGGAAACAATTAATTAAAAAGGTAGAAAACTGAAAAAAAAAAGCTTCTCAACACCCTCGTATTCATCTGAATAAGATTATTGGAGAATTTTCTTAAAATAATAAGGTAAACATGTCAATTTAAAATTCTTCACACGTAAACGTCTCTCTCGGGCTAGAACCGAACCATCCAAATCCGAAACCAGCACGGATCACTTTTAACTTAGCCCATAACCATTCTTAGTGGATTTGGGATGGTTACATGCCGATTCTAAAATATGGATTCATTGAACCATAACTAGCTTGCACCATTACCCTGTTGAACTAGCTCGAAATTATTAAAAACTGGTTTTGACCATCAAAAATCATACAAATCAACGGTCGAATTTTGTTAAGTCAATTTAAAATTTTAAAAAAATTAAAAAACATTCATTTAAAATAATTTTTTTTAAAAAAATAAAAAGATGGATGATTCACATGCCAAACCGACCTTTTTATAAATTGTTCAAGGCCATTCATATTTGTCTGAATCATAACCAATAACAGACCGATCCGTTTAGTAAATGTGCCAAATTATAACTCGGTCAAATAATTCCATGCATGTTTTGAATCGGCCCAAAACCAACCTAGCCTACACTTTTAACAACACTAGTATTTAACGTCGTAACAACCGATTAATTCACCGGATAGTATATTGTACAGCCTGAAACCTGCCAATAAATCTCAAATATTACCTTTTGAAAATTGAGTTTCAAATACTAAATTTGAATTATTGTATATTGTTAACTGGTAAATTCTTCACGTGGTGCTAACTTTTTCTAATTGACCGGTAATAAATTGGTTCACAAAAATGGACCCAAGCCGATAATTTTTACTTCCGTGCCTGGGCGGTGGACTTTTCCTCCCTCCTCTGTGGGACCAGACGAGGCGTGAGCTTCACATATCATGAAGAATTTCTTAACTTCGACTCCTCGTGAGTTATCAAACTCATGTGCAAGCCAAGATTTTAAGTCTAATAAGGTAATATTCTCATTTTTTTATATGGTTATTTCTCATACAATTATATATTGGTCTGGTGGAACATCGCCAACTAAACAAAACAGTAGGAGCTGTGGGTCCCACGCAATCTAGGCGTGGATTAACTTTAACTTGCATGCGGTCCAAGTATTACGCGAGTATTGGGTTCGGAGACTTGATGAAGGCCGCCTAGTATCACAGTATCCGGTTCGGAATGCGTCTCCTCACCGGTTTATTAGACTGATACGGAGCCTAAAGATCGATATGCACTAGATAATGAAGACATGAGCATGCATAAGTTGAATAGTAAAAACTCAGTTTTATTTGAATTGAAATTTACAATTCATTGTTATTTTAATTATTCATTTTATACTAAATTGATAATATTTTATTGATTTAATTTATGTTTAGATGGTATAAAATAGTCCATCAGTTTATCAAACTGACTATGGCTATATTGAGATAAAATAAATATTTCAACTTGATGGAACCAAATAATTGATTTGATTCGGTTTAAAATGGCATTTAAATCCAACTGACTCTTGAATTCCAAAAGTCACTCCACTCACTGCCACTAGTTCGAAAAAAACCGAAGGCCTCGTCTCTTTTTTTTATCGGGGACCTTCATTATTCATCCAACGGTGGTAACTGCATTCTTAACGAACTCCTCCAGCTCTTACTCTCTCTCCCCCGCGGTGAAGGGCGGGGAGACGCTGACTGAGGAGTTTCGCCATTGCTGTAGCTTCTTCTCCTCGAGTTATCTCCAAAGGTGCTCTCTCTCTTCCCCTCTAGCTCTCTTTCTCTCCCTGCACCAATGGCCTCAGTGAACTTGTAACCATCTGCATTGCCTCGATCGAGCAACATCAACGATGACGCGGTCTCTACCGCGATGATATCGTCTTGGAGAAGAGAGCCTGATGGTTACATTGTGAAGACTCAGAACGGCAAAGCTCCGCCGATTGCAACGATGATTGGGGGGAACCGATGCTTGGGGCAGTTAATTCCTTCCACCATTGACAATAACTGAGCTCTGGCATGAAACTCGCTTGCTTTGTTCATTTCTGTATCTCCCGATTATCAAACAAACGCTACTCCTTGATGATGTCTCTGTTTGTTTGCCGAGAAAGTTATTGGTGAAGCGCCAAAGATGGACCGTTGGAATTATCTGAAACATTCTCTGATAATCAGTAGAGATACTTATCAGCCAATTCCGGCTGATTGCTGATGGATGAAGTCGGTCTGTTTGCAGGACCACTCGGGAGAGAGAAAATGGAGAAAGATAGGCCGTTGATGGCCGTCATGCTGGTGGTAATCGCGTCAATGTTGCTCATAGTCTCCGCGACGAACCACACTGTTGGTGGTGCCGCCTCCGGTTGGGACCTCTCCTCCGACATCAGCAGCTGGTCCGCCAAGACCTCATTCCACGCCGGTGACTTTCTAGGTCCATTCCTTAACCCCTGCAGCATTTGCAAAATATGTCATATAATCAGCTGGGTGTGGGTAATAATTTTTCGGGGCTCAATGTGAGTTCGAGTGCAGTTTTCAACTACACGCCGCTGCACGATGTGCTGGAAGTGAACGCAACGGAGTTTGCCGCCTGCAAGACCATAGACCCAATGGGTGCCTACACCGATGGCGAGACAGTCATACCTCTGGGGCAACCCGGTGTCACCCGCTACTTCATCTGCGGTCGTGGTGACCACTGCTCCCGAGGCCTCAAGCTGCGTGTGCACATCCTCCAAAAGGCCCCCAGCTCCACCACTGCCAGGCGCGGCAAAGGTGCCGGCAGAGGGAAACAGCAAAGGCCACCCCACAGCCGGCCTCACCAGCATCCAACCCATTCGCACCATGAGGACAAGAATGGCCCTAGTCCAGATTCAGGCGCATGGGATAGGAGGAGAGACTGGATGCGGTGGTGCCAGTTCTTGTTCGGATTCCTTGCCGTGGCTCCGGTGATCCTCTGTCTCCCTTTCTGATTGTAGCAGGAAATCGTCGAGTTCTTGGATCAAATCTTCTTCATATACGAGGGCTCAGGGGAAACGAAACACAAGCAATCCCAGTCGATCATCAGACGGAGAATATGTCGAAGAGAGAGGAACTACAAGTCTACAGGAAAAAAAGAACGTTTCTGAAGGCAGCAAGATTATGGTGAACTGATAGTCGAATATCTTTCTTTCCCTGCTCACTAATTACGAGTCTCATGTAATGCTTGTTCACGTTTTCTGAAGTCTGACTACCCTTAACTGAATATCTCATTGAAAACTTCTTATCTCTAGTTTCTAGCAAGATCGCTATGCCAATAAAACCAGTTATGTCAAGCATGGGGTCAACTCCTGAATTAACTCCTGCTTCCCTCGTTTTTCGATAAAACCTGATCATCACGAGCAAAATCTAGATCTAGTTTTACCCCACTTGCAACATTATATTACAAACCATCTGCATTTTCTCCGCACATCTCAACACTTTTGCAAGAGCAGTATCATACCAGCAGCACCAACTCCTTCAGTATTCCAACTGAAAACAACTAGAGAAAAGAACAAGGGATATTATCAAGACTCATGAATATACTGCCAACCGTCAATCTCTTGCATTTTTCCGGTATTTCAAAATCTAGCTACTCTGTGAATCACAGTACAACCGAGTTGATTTAGTTAAACTTAAAAGCTCTCTGCAGTCTAGATTGTCCTATGACAGTAAGAACGCATTCAAATGATTGTCGGCTTCTTAGAATGGTAGGTGACCTGGCTTTGAAAGTCAGAATCTTTAAAAGACCAGGCAGGCTACGTCTCACTTTGCCTGATCGACTCAGCTAATCTTGGGTTCCATTAACATCATCTTCTCCAGCCATCTGCTTCTGTTTCTCCTGTTCCTCTGCAACAAGTCACAAGTTCATGTGAGCTAAAAGCGCTTGAGGAGAAGATCAAGGGTTTTACTAATTTCTACATCACTGATAGGTGCTTGTTTGAAAGAGAAAAAATGGAAGATACCACAAGAAGAGAGAAAAAAATAGTAACACAAATGGCAACAAAAACCAAGAGAAGAGGTGGAGAGAGGAGAGGAGTAAGAATATTTATTGCAGCAAAGCAAGAAGCCTAGCATTGCCACTTCACTCCCCAAACTGACTTCTCCATTTGATAGCAATTAAGTCAAAACCAGCATTTCTTGATCTAATTTCCTCAACTTTAACAGAATGATCATTTTAAGCAGAAATATCAAGAGAATACTCTCTGACAAGGAGAGCAAAGTTCAGAACAAACACGCATAGGTGCTGTCCTACAAATAACGCAAGATTTATCCACTGAGAAAAAGGATGGAAGCAGTGATAGACACTATTATCAAGCCTATGAAGACACAGATTCCAAGTGTACTTCAAAGAGAACTTTCTGCAAAGACATGGCAAAGTAACTTGAAGCATAGCATCCTTCCTCTGATCAAAGAAAAGCTCTATACATAAACATAAGCTGGTTGCAGATGAAGGTCATGCTTCTTGGAACCAATATAATGACAATTGACTAACATATGCACAGGCTGAGACAAGAAAAAAGTCCACTCGATAGAGTAGAATGTCAAAAAGGAGTTGGGAAATACTCACCCATAATCTTATACATCGCCTTCTGGGTGCGTCTTTCTAGCTTATCAAGCTTCTTCTGGACATCCCTCCTCAGGTCCCAGTTAGGCTTCTTGGGAGCAATATTTACAAAGGGATCCTGCACGTTTCCAAGAGCAGAACAAATCATCATGATGGCCTAAATAACAACATAATACATGCTTTCACTGTAGCTTCAAAATGCTGATAATTGATTTCAATAGGATACCTTCTTTTCTGATGGTGGAGCTGCGGCTGCAACAGGGTCTTCAAATTTTGGTAACACAGGTGGTGCAACCTTCCCCTCTAGGAGCTGTTTATCCTGAGGAACATAGTTTCGAAACTTCATGCTTGGATTTCTGCACAATGTGGAATATGTCAGTTAAAGAAAGAGCTTCGCATATTCCCATTGAAAAAAAATTACCCAAAAAGCCCTTTCAACGTGTAGCATACATGACACACCCAATAAAGTAAGAGAGAGTAAGAGATTAACATTCCACTGATTTTGGACCATCATTTTCACTTTTGAAAGGCCACTTGAAGCAAATGTCGTTAAGGAGTTGGTTGAATAGAGAGATATCATTTTTTGCAAGTAATAAGCAATCTCTTATCCAAGCCTCCACGCTCATATCACCACCAAACTGGCACTTTAGACAAGTTCAAAGATGTTGATGATGATTCACAAAATAAAAATACAGTAACCACAGATGCAGAAACAAGGTTCGAGAAGGGAGTATCTACCAATATTCCTAAAGTTCTCATAAAACGTGATCGCACAAAGCTCTCGTCTTACCAATTTATCGAAGCATTTGTTACTGATCAGTTCACGCATCAAAATTTTCTCTATGATCTCAAGTTTTTTCTTAGGGGTGGATTTATGCGAAAACTGGAGTTAAAGCACGTGAATTAAATTCAAGAGCCAATAGCAGTAATTTAAAGATGTAAACTCAAACCTTTAACAAAGGTATCCTATGTCAAGACATTCAATAGAAGCACCCAGTATCAACCAATTCAAGCTTCAATCTGACCATAAGCAGTGACAGATCACCTGCGAGAATGAGGCAGATAACTACGATGTCATCAAACAGCAAAGAGGAAATCCTTACTCTTCTTCATCGGCATCTTTATAATTCTCCGCTTCCGATTTCGCATCACCTCGTTCTGCAGTGTCGTCCTCCGGAGCATTGAGGAGCTCCTGAGCAGCTCTAAGGGCTCGGAGCCTCTCCCGCCGGTCGGCGACCGCCTGCTCGATGTCGTCTTCTTCGCCCATCAATAAGCTTCTTCACTCTAACCGCAGCCTGAAATTAGGGTTAGGGTTTTGGAATTTCGTCAATCACTTAGCTCAGCTCGGCGGGAGGGATGAAGAAAGGAGACAAGGGCAAGGGGGATTGCGGACGGTAGTCAACCCAGGACATTAGTATGCTGCACCGGGTTCATGTGCAGCCATGGCTGCTTCAGATTCATTAAAGCCAAAATTTCTATACACCGGACGTGGCAATACATGATAAATGTTCGGCCTTGGAGAGTTAGTTAGCCGGGCCGGTTTAGAGGACAAGTTTGGGCCTGGCCGGTCTACCAATGCATTTGGAAGGATGGGCCTAAGAATGAGGAGGAAGTGACAAATAGAAGGAAGGTACAGAAATTCCAATTATAATTATCGAAACTAGGACTTGTGAGATTCATGTCAAGGACGATGTCTTTCTGCGCTAATCCATTTGATTAATCGCAGACGTAGAATTCTTCTCATGAATCCTAAATATTGCATCTCAAGAGAAGAAGATCGAATTCGATATTTAGAGCTTCAACTTGCACCGACATACATATTTAACGGGAGAGCTCAGTCAGCCTGTAAGATGGGTTAATCTGGCGCTGTTCAGCTATGGAGATCTGCTACATTTGTACTGACAGATGTTATCAATAAAGTCTATCTGGATACATTGCCATATACTAAGCTGGCCTCCATGCTGGTAGTGTATCCCGATCTTCTGGTATGGTTTTCTGGCAGTGATCTTGACTAGGAATTTCGCGTACAGGGTCATTTCGATATTTAGCCTGAGGTTGAGCATGCGGAGGCTGTTGATGGAGTGCTTTGGGAGCTTCTGTTGAAAGATGATGTAGAGAATTACAGCAGCGACACTGAGGGCGACGATGAGAAGGAAGAGGAGACTGTGTCCAGCACAGGCACCTGCAGCAGGTGGTACTTTGATTTTTTGGCAGCTCCTAGTTTGCCAAAGGAAGATCAGGATGCCATGGTTGGAGAGAGGCATTATTGAATGAGCTGCCTTTCGCAGAGACAGCAGAGCCAGGAGAGACCAGAGGGGAAGTTACAGGACTCGTTGGAGAGCCAGGGTGAATTCTATGACGATGGTTGGCCATCTGCTGTGAGATTCGCCATAGAGGTTCATGCAGTTCCGAGCTCTTTACTCTTTTTCCTACAAAAACTTCAAGATAGAGCTGGAATTAGATTCTGTCTCATGTACGATGATATTTATTGAGTTCCAGTTGGCGTTTTGATGAAGAGCTTAGGGATACTTTTACAAGGTCACGCCACAACTTGGTTCACCTGATGAAATATTCAAGGATTTGCAAGGTCCAGTTCGGCTAAATTAAGATTCTGAGATATTATTTTTCAGCGACTTGAGCCTGAAAACTTGAAACTGCCGAACATTTATTATGTAAATGCCCAACACGAGCTGCTGAGCACCTTCCTGCAGATCAGTAAAAACAAGAGCATCGAAGAACTTACCACTGCGTAGACTTGGTTAAAGCCCTTCAAAACCCTTAATGGGAGCGAAAGCTCTGTACAAGATGTAATGATTGTGTCTCAAATAGTATAATACCACGAAAGCCGTCGAAGAACTGGCCGCCATGTTGCGCCTATCATCGGTAATCACTGGAGCTTTTTTCCGTCAGGAAGGATATTGAAGTTAGCTGACACTGTGGATTATTAGGGATCTATAACTTTTGATATCATCACGGTTAAGCTTTGGGTCTCCATATGTTTTGGAACAATGATCGGTTTCAAGTCATGCTCATGGAACTCTTTTCTGCATGTTAGCCCCTTTGCTCTCTCTGCACCTTCTCAATTCAATCGAACACAAGGACATGCATAACATACAAAAACAAGTCGTTGCAGTCAGCATGTTTGAACAACTCGAGCTCTCATCAATCCCCGAGTTGACCATGAATTATTTTCAAGCTTCCTTCTTCCTACTACTGAACCATGCCTTACCGGCATCCCAGACCCTTGTTCTCTTCCCATCCCAGCCCCCTATCACTACTAGAGCTACTGTTATTGAGCTATTTCTCTTGTGAATGCAAGTGATAATGGTCGAGCACTCCTTGACAACTAACAATTTGAACATATAATATATCAAAAAATAAAGATAGTAGCTGTGAGAATTCCATTGTTGCCGTGTTCTCCTTTATGTCTATTGAATTCTGTTACCTACGAAGCAACAATAAAGAAGTAATAAAACAATAAAATGGGATTTAGTAAATTCACGTTATGCTCAACATTAGATCAATGTTCTCATTAATGCGACTTGTGACATCCTTTTGTTGTCCTTTTCCTTCCATCATCTTGTAATTTGACAAGGAAAAAAGGAGGAGAAGAACTAGAGAGGCAGGGCACTAAGAGACCCAAAAGTCATACCACTGATTGGATCGTGACCTCTCGGAAAAGATCCAAATCTTCCCCGAGCTGTCAAATTTGCCCAAATTTGATTTTTCGTCTTCAATGATAGAATTAGAATTCGTTGTTCCTTCCGCTTTCTGTGCAGAATCTCCATCAATCCTGCCTCGCATGTCTCGTCAAACTCGAGCATTAAACAAAGGTAATGAACGAAACTCAAAAACTCCCCCAGCTCCCTGAGCCCAGAGACCTGTCTTTTTCTTGATCATCAGACCAAATCGAAGAATACCCATGTCTAGTTTCAACTCAAAATCATGTCTTTGATCTTGAACATCAATGTGTCAAGTCCTAATGGGGATGCAGCTGTTCTTTGTTTGATGTGATGCAGAACTCAGACCAACTTCCATGGATTCTATTCAAGTTCCAATTGGCCCAATTACGAGGGCACGAGCTAAGAAGTTCAAGGAGGCACTCAACGGGTTGATTCACAAACTGATGGCAGAAGAACATACATCAGAGCCCATTGAAGGACATTCTTGTGAGCCGCAGAACCATGTCAACTTGATTCAAGCCCAATAGAAGTTCTAGAAGCTTGCTGACAGCCATAACTATTTATGGAAACTTTCAAAGCCATAACTATTTATGGAAACTTTCAAGTTAGGAAATATTTATTCTAGGATATTTTCTGGATATATCCTAGAATATATTTACAATATATATTTTTAGGAAATCATTCCCTAGGGTATATTTTGAATATTTGATTTCCCTTTTTGATGTAACACTATAAATACCCCCTTGAGGTATTCAGTTTTGGACGAATTTTGGAGATACATTCTAGTGAGAAATACATATTGCTCTTCTTGGTTCTTGAGAAGACTTAGAACTTATCAAGTTTATCTTGTGGCGTTCTACAACCGGACTTATCACTTTGATTCTCTAGCTCGTGGGATTCTTCGTGTGGCGTCCTCCTTCATCTGCAACTTTGGTTCTTGCCTCGTTAGGTAACGGGTCAAAGTTCATTATTTTCAAACTTGTTCTTTGCAGTTCTTGGGGTTCTTTTCCACATTCGATTTGGGTCTTATTGCACGTTGGTGACGTTCTTATCATACTTGATATTGGGTTTCATCACGGGTCGGTAAGGATCACGTCAGTTGGTATCAGAGCTTTGGGTTCTAAGACGGGTTTTATCTATCCTTTTATTATTATCCTTTTCTTGATCTTTGGAATTCAATTGTCTTTCGTCATTCTAGATTCAATTGAATTCCTCTTTGTTACAGATTCTTCTTTCTTCCTTTTGATCTTTCTTGATTCCTGATTTTTGGTTGTTGCAAAAGCAAAAAAAAAAAAGAGAGCGAGAGAAAGAGAAGAAAAAAAAATCGAAAAAAAAAGAGAGAGGCTGCAAAGAAGAACAAAAAAAGAACAAAAAAAACAAACAACTGCAGCAAAAAAAAGGGTACAAAGCAGAAAAAGAACAAAGAGAAAGTTGGCCAAACAAAAAAAAAGAGAAAGAAGGCATATAGCAAAAAAAAAGAAGAAAAAAAAGAGAGAGAGAAAGTTATATTTTTACATAATTACATCATGTTCTTCAATTCTAAATTTTCTAGGGTTTCTTTGTCAAGTTGTTTCCTTCCCAATACCCTAGTGTCTTTAATTGCCATTTCATTTATTTTCATCGTTTCTGGTGATTGGTTTGGTTGGATTCATCCTTGAATTGCTGCAAAATTTCTTGGTTAGGTTTCTTGAGTTTAATTAAGAACCGAAGAAAGCAATACGAGTGGAAAAAGGCAAGAGTGGTGAGAACATTAGAGTGTAAAAAGCCGAATATTGTGAGAGAATCACGAGTGAACTGAGTGAATCAACTTTNTGAGAGAAACACGAGTGAACTGAGTGAATCAACGTGCGAGTGACACACGTGAGGGAGTGTGGTGAGGTCCTTTCCTATATATACTTGAACTAACGTTGTCTTCAGCATTTGGATATGGCTCATGAACAAAGGGGAGTGGCTGAAAAGACTACAGAACAAACCATTCCAAACGTACAAATGCAAGCATTGCTAGGGGAGATGAGGCGGATGTTGAAACTCGAACTGGAGCCCATCCAAGAGAGGCTGGATCGAGTAGAAGTTAGAACGCCACAAGAATTGCCACGCGACATCCCCAACAGGCGGCTAGGCCGGCGAGGTTCATGGGAGGATGATGAGTTGGAAGAGGAAGCTGAATACCAGGGAAGGCTTGGACGTCAAATAAAAGTTAGAGAAGCTTGGAGCAGAGAAGACAACAATTTGGGCAACATTAAGATGAAGATCCCATCATTCCGGGGTAGATCTGATCCAGAGGCATACCTTGAATGGGAGAAAAAGATGGAGTTTATTTTTGATTGCCACAACTACTCTGAGGCAAAGAAGGTAAAGCTTGCTGTTATAGAATTCTCGGATTATGCTATAACGTGGTGGGATCAGCTTGTCTTAAGCAGGAGACGGAATAGAGAACCCCTAGTAGAAACATGGGGAGAGATGAAGGCGGTGATGCGAAAGCGATTTGTCCCCAGTTACTACTATCGAGAGCTGTATAAGAGGCTGCAAGGACTTAGGCAAGGGAATCGGAGTGTCGAAGATTATTACAA
>CXYZ01004533.1:64098-86134 GCA_900006705.1 Sonneratia caseolaris | reverse complement strand
AGATCTGACCCAGAGGCATACCTTGAATGGGAGAAAAAGATAGAGTTTATTTTTTATTGCCACAACTACTCTGAGGCAAAGAAGGTAAAGCTTGCTGTTATAGAGTTCACGGATTATGCCATAACGTGGTGGGATCAGCTTGTCTTGTGCAGGAGACGGATTAGAGAACCCCTAGTAGAAACATGGGGAGAGATGAAGGCGGTGATGCGAAAGCGATTTATCCCCAGTTACTACTATCGACAGCTGTATAAGAGGCTGCAAGGACTTAGGCATGGGTCTTGTATTTTTAGTAAGATTGACCTTAAGAGTGGATATCAACAAATCAGGATGAAAGAAGGAGATGAGTGGAAAACTGCATTCAAAACAAAATATGGTTTATATGAATGGTTAGTTATGCCATTTGGGTTAACTAAAGCACCAAGCACCTTCATGAGGCTTATGAACCATGTTTTGCGTGCTTACATTGGTCATTTTGTGGTTGTCTACTTCGATGATATTCTGATTTATAGCAAGAGCTTGGATGACCATACTGAGCACTTGAATCTTGTTTTAAGAGAACGAAAAGTTGTTTGCTATTTAACAAGTGTACTTTTTGTACGGATAAGCTTGTATTTCTTGGATTTGTTGTGAGTGCTCAAGTTATACAAGTTGATGAGGGAAAGGTGAAGGCTATCCGAGATTGGCCAACACTCTCAACCATAGCACAAGTAAGAAGTTTCAATGGTTTGGCTAGTTTTTATCGGCGCTTTGTTCAGAATTTTAGTACCCTTACTGCACCTTTAACAGAGGTAATCAAGAAGAATGCTCCTTTGATCAAGGATAAGTTGACGAATGCTCCTTTGCTTGCTTTACCCGATTTCTCTAAAACATTTGAAATTGAGTGTGATGCTTCAGGTATAGGCATTGGAGGTGTGTTGATGCAGGGAGGAAGACCAATTGCATACTTCAGTGAAAGCCTAAGTGGGGCATCCCTCAACTATCCCACTTATGACAAAGAATTGTATGCCTTAGCTAGAACATTACGAACTTGGCAGCATTACCTTTGTAATTCATACAGATCATGAATCTCTGAAGCATTTGAAGGGTCAACACAAGTTGAACAGACGCCATGCCAAGTGGGTAGAATTCATTGAGACATTCCCGTATGTGATCAAATATAAGTTAGGTAAGGAGAATATAGTTGCGGATGCACTCTCTCGCAGGTATGCTATACTTGCTATTCTAGATGCTAGGTTGCTTGGATTTGAGATCATTAAGGAATTGTATGCATCAGATTTTGATTTTGGTGAAGTGATTAAGTAGTGTGGGAAAGGTGCTCATGATAAATACTACTTGGATGAGAAGGCAAACTTTGCATGCCTCAATCTTCTTTGCGTGAATTGCTGGTTAGGGAAGCACATAGTGGTGGTCTGATGGGTCATTTTGGAGTAGCTAAGACATTTGATGTGTTACTTGATCATTTCTTTTGGCCGCACATGAAACGCGATGTTGAAAGGATCTGTAACAAATGCATTACATGTAAACAACCAAAGTCTAGGCTGCAACCACATGGATTATATACACCTCTTCCTATTCCTTGTGAGCCTTGGGTTGACATCTCTATGTATTTTGTTTTGGGATTGCCTAGGACTAAGAGGGAGAGAGATTCAATATTTGTGGTTGTTGATAGGTTTTATAAGATGGCACACTTTATTAAATGTCATAAGACAGATGATGCATCAAATGTAGCTGATTTGTTTTTCAAGGAAGTTGTTAGATTGCATGGCCTTCCTAGAAGCATTGTCTCAGACAGGGATGCACGATTTCTAAGTTACTTTTGGAAGACATAATGGGGGAAGTTAGGGAGACAAAGTTACTATATTCTACAACGTGCCACCCACAGACTGATGGTCAAACTGAAGTTGTGAATAGGACATTATCTACTTTATTGCGTGCTATAATTAAAAGGAATTTGAAAAGATGGGAAGATTGTTTATTCCATGTTGAATTTGCTTACAATAGAACTTGCTGATACCTTTCACAAGTTAAATTGGCTACAATAAAACGAGTCTGGAGCAGAAAGTATGCAAACTAAACTGGTACTAGACAGAATAGCTGTAGGCGCACCTCTCCTTTTGACCCAGAAAACATACAAACAACCCAGCATCTACAATTATAGGCTTTGCTGGCAGAGGTTTAGAGAAAGCTGACGCACCTCCATCCAATATTACTAGTTTGGTCGATGAAATTCAGATCTTGCGGCACATAGGACAGCGCGTGCAGCAGATCTAAGCAATACCAAAAGGCATGAAAAAAAAAATTCAATATTCAAACTCTACTAATCAAACGAACTGGAACCAAGTTGCTAATGGCCTGAGCTAATGTGGAGGAAGAAAGAGAGGCGACAATGGCTATGTTTTTGTTTAGAGTTGAGATGCACCACTATGTGGAATTGGAATGACACGGTGCACTTGCTCTCATTCTGTTCGCTAAGGAAGAAGAAAACAACTAAAGGGACAGCTTGTTATTCAGTGCTTTGTCAACAAGAAACTTTGCAGCGTCATAATTGACGACGGCTGTTGCACCAATGTGGGCAGTGCAGAGTTGGTGGAGAAATTGGCATTGCATCACCGTCATACGGACTCTGATGGCTGAATCATAGCGGCAACATCAAGCTAACAATTGTACCGAGCACCTTCATGAGGCTTATGAACCATGTTTTGTGTGCTTACATTTTGTAGTTGTGTGCTTAAATGATATTCTGATTTTTGTGGCAAGTGATTGAATGACCATATTGAGCAGTTGAATATCTTTTTAGTTGTTTTAAGGAAGGAAAAGTTTTTGCACTGATAAGCATGTATTTCCTGGATTCGTTGTAAGTGCTCAAGGCATAGAAGTTGATGAGGGAAGGGTTTTTATCGGCACTTTAACTAAGGTAAACATGATGAATGCTGCTTTTATGTGCGAAGAGGAGCAAGACAAGGCATTTAAATTGCTTCTTTGCTTACTTTTTCCAGATTTCTTTAAAACATTTCGAATTGAGAGTGATGCTTCAGGAATAGGCCTTGGAGGTGCGTTGACGCCGGAAGGAAGACAAATTGAATACTTTAGTGAATAGCTAAGTGGGGCATCCCTCAACTATCACCCTTATCACAAGGAATTGTGTGCCTTGGTTCGAACATTACGAACTTGCCAGCATTTGCTTTCGCCAACCGAATTTGCAATTCATACAGATTATGAAGTTTTGAAGTACAAATGCCATGCCAAGTGGGTAGAAACCACTGAGACATTCCTATATGTGATCAAAATATAGGCAAGGTAAGGAGAATACTTGCTAGTCTAGTTGCTAAGTTGCTTGGGATTGAGAACATTAAAGAATTCTATGCATCAGATTTCGAGTTTCGTAGTTATTTTTGGAAGACATTGTCGGGGATGTTAGGGACGAAGTCACTGGATTATACAACTTCCCACCCACAAACTCTTGTTCAAACAAAAGTGGTGAATAGGACGTTGTCTAATTTAGTGCCAGCTTATCATTAAAAGGGATTTTAAAATATGGGAAGATTGTCTACCACATGTGGAATTTTCTGACGTTAGAAGTGTTCATTCTGCAACTAAGTTTTCGGCAATTGAGATTGTTTACGGTTTTTAAACCTAGTCTGCGTTTGACTGAACAAGCTAATTTAGATGGCAAGAAGAAGCCTGAGTTTGTGAGACAAAATACGTGAGAAGGCTTGACTCAACATAAAATTGTTGACTATGCAATTTGCAAAACAAGCCACAAATGTTGCAAGCAAGTGTCCACATAAGGGGAGAAGGACCATTTCAAATGTTGGAGCACATCAATAATTACACCTACAAGCTGGACTTACCAGGTGAATATGAAGTTAGTTCAACATTTAACGTTTCTGATCTTTCCCCATTCAATGTAGATAATGATTTGTGGACACATCCTTCAAAAGAGGGGGACAATTGGTCCAATTATAAGGGCATGAGCTAAGAAATTCAAGAGCTTATGGCACAAGACCATACAGTGGAGCCAATGGAAGTTTCCTTGAAAAAAGGAGAATGCCCCGAGTTTGTGGACAAATCTTTTTCACGTTGAGGATAATGAGGTGAACACTGGGTGTTAAGGCTCTTCACACTCTTGACAATGGGTCATGTGATGGATTGACGAGGAACAAGTCATCCGGTATCTGAGCCTGGGTTGAAGGGCAGATCCATCAATCCTCTTAAACTCATGAGTTAGGGATGATGGGTTTTCTCCACCCCATTTGGCAAATATACTAAGGATGTAATTTTATGTTTGAATTGCCCCGTGACACAAATTGGGGCCTCTCTCTCTCTCTCTCACGCGCAGGCTCTCACTGTCTCTCACACACACATATCTCCCCCCCTCTCTCTCTCTCTCACAAACACACACACACATATTGTTCACTGTTGTGTTCAAGAACTCCCGAGCGTTGCAGAAAACTGTATGGAAGTATCCCCCAGGAGAGGAGATGAAATTCACGTAGTACATCAAGACAGTCCTTTAGGAGATTGTCCCATCCCCGTCGATGACGTGCTGAGATAGTGCCATCCATGCAGAAAAACATAAGCCTGCCTGAAAGTAATGATAGTGATCACTGAACTAAATAGATAATTATAGAAAGAAAAACATTTTATACATGATAGTGTTCAAGAGNTTTCATCACGGGTCGGTAAGGATCACGTCATGATGATGATTCTTTCTTTGTTTCAGCAGCTCTTTCTGTCGGTGGCCATTGATGTGGATGATTTGTATCCCAGTGAGACGAATGATCTATTGAAGTTCAGAGATTCCACGACCTCTGCATGTGATCTGCACTGGAGGTGGACTGGGCCGCCTTGCATCGGGGATGAGAGCAGATGGGTCGGAGTTGGCTGCTCGAATTCGCATGTGGTTCTTCTCGTGCTCGATGGAATTCAGTTGAGAGGTTCACTACCAGATAACTTCCTGAGGAGGGTCACCTTCTTGACCAGGATTAGCCTCCGAAACAACTCCATCTCTGGGGCGTTACCAAACTTCTCTGGCCTCCTGCACTTGGAGGAAGTCTCCCTCTCCCAGAACGAGTTCTCTGGTTCGATCCCTGCTGAGTACGTAGAGATCCCGAAGCTGACCGTATTGGAACTGCAGGGGAATTTATTGACTGGTGGAATCCCTCCATTGGAGCAGCAAGCCCTAGTGTTCTTTAATGTGTCATATAACCAGTTAGAGGGTCCAATTCCAGAAACCCGGACTCTCCAGTATTTCTCAAAGAGCTCATACGATCACAACCCAGGTCTATGCGGGATCCAAGTGGGAGTTCCGTGCCAGGTGCCAGCTCCTCCTACTGTCACTCCATCCCCCTCATCTTTGCCTAACCCGCCCTGGCCTCTTCCTACTCCAACACGAAGAAAGAGTATTTTGGTTCGGGATATTATACTGATAGCAGTTTCAGCAGCTCTGGCTCCTTTTCTCGTCGTGGGGTTCTTCCTGTGTTACTACAGGAAGGCTTTCCATGGAAGTGGGGAATCTAAGGAGAGATACGCAGGTATTAGAACAGGATTCAACACAAACTCAGATTTGTTTCCTGTTAGGGTCAGACACTATCGCTGTACCTTGAATGTTTTAGGACTAGATTTGTTGAATTCATAATGAAAATTCTGATCATTTCAAGCAGGAGGATCCATAGAGATCACGCTGATGAGGGCCTATCATTCGCAGATCGGGGATGATCCTGAAAGAGCAGTGGAACTTGAATTCTTTGTCAATGAGGCTCCTGTTTTTGACTTGGATGATCTACTAAGGGCATCGGCAGAAGTCCTGGGCAAGGGGAAGCTAGGCACCACTTACAAGGCGGTCCTTGAATCGGGATCAGTCATCTGTGCAAAAAGACTGGAAAACATGAACGGGTTGAGCAAGAAAGAGTTCTTCCAGCAGATGCGGTTACTCGGGAACCTGAGGCACGAGAACCTCATGGAGATCATCTCGTTTTACCACTCCAAGGACGAGAAGCTGGTGATCTACGAGTTCATTCCTGATGGCAGCTTGTTTGACCTCTTGCACGGTAAACAAGCATCACACTTTCTATCCTCGAAAATGAATTGCTATGCATACCAATGACTAATTGCTCCTTAAAACAGGATATAGAGGAGCTACAAGAGTGCCTCTAAATTGGGTTGCGCATTTCTATTATCAAAGACATTGCCCGAGGTCTACACTTCCTTCACCATTCTTTATCGTCTCAACGAGTTCCACACGCAAACCTCAAGTCAACGAATGTTCTAGTGCGAAGAGACAGCTCGAACTACCGGGTCAAGCTCGTAGATTTCGGGTTCTGGCCCCTGGTCCCAAACCGAAAGCTCTCTGAAGTCCTATCAGTAGGAAAGACACCAGAGTTCTTGAAGTTCAAGAAGATGACACGCAAAGTTGATATCTATTGCTTCGGCATCATGGTACTGGAGATCGTGACAGGGAAGATCCCAGGTGATATCTCGCCAGGGATAGAGGGAACATTTGACGATCTGTCGGATTGGGTGAGGATGGTTGTGAACAGTGACTGGTCGACCGATATATTGGATGTGGAAATATCAGGGGACCGAGAAGGGCATGACAATCTGCTGAAACTTACAGAGATAGCTCTCGAGTGTACCAACGAAGCGGCCGAGAAACGGCCTAAGATCGGTGAGGTACTGAGGCAAATAGAAGAGATTGAGCAGAGGAGTAGAGATGAATGAGTGGGTAGAGAAGTTGGAATCTGATTGTTACTGTAATTAGAATTCTTCTGAGGTCATTAGTTGATTCGGTTAAATAACAAGGGACTGATTCATTTCGGAGACTGGGATCAACACCCAGAAAACCCACCATCTACTTTTAGCAAAACCCCTAAATTTCCTTACATTTGAAAACTTGCCCACCGAACGTTTTATTTGTGCCCCCTTTCTTTTCACTTTGTTTATTATTATGCCCTCTCCACTTGATTTAAATTCCAGTTTGTACTCCCGCGCCAAGTCAAGAACCAGAGAGAACCAACCCTGCCGATCTCATTCATGGCGAACTTCCAGCTTCTGCTCCTTTTCAGTGCCCTCCTCGTTGCCTCCACAGCCACCACCGCCCTCGCTGCTGCCTCTCTTGTGCGGGCCACAGCAGCTCAGCCACTGGCCACGGACTGCGACCCCACCTCCTGCAGTTCCATAACACAGTTGACTCGCTGATAGGATCGGGCGACTTTGGGAAGTTGGGGGAGGTACTCTCCAGCTCGGACCCCTCCATGTTCTCGCTCTCTGCCACCCTCTTTGTCCCCAGCGACTCTGCCTTCTCCTCGTTCTCTGACGGCCTACGTTCTGCTGCCCCCGCTTCCCCCCCTCATCGACCCCCTCCTCTTCTCCTACCACATCATCCCCCAGCACCTCTCCTTCTCAGACCTCACGCTCTTCCCGACCAACTCCCGACTCCCTACTCTCCTGTTCAGCAAGTCCATCCTCATCACCAACTACTCCCGATCCAACTTTGCACTCAATGGATCACATCTCACTCGGCCCAATCTCTTCTCCACTGCCACTGTCTCCATCTACGGCATCAGGGGCATCCTTAACTTCACCATCCACAGAGAGCCAGACCTCTCAACTAACTATCCTCCCATGCCTCAGTTACTGCCGCCTGAGAAACTGGAGAACGCGGCGTCACTGCAGCCCCATAAGAAGAGAACCCGATCATCCTGCAGGCACCACCTCCACCTCTACCTCCTACCACTGCGGATGAGAATGCATTTGCAGGCTTCTTGGTCGGGTGTTGTAAGCAGATCGATCTTGTCAGTCCTCTGTTTAGTTCTTGGGTTGATCAAGACTGTTGGGATATACAGCCAAAGGATCTCTGGTATTTCTTGAGTTTCTTTTCAAATTTGTTAATAATTTTGGTCTTTTTGATCCTTATACAAATACACGTCTTGCATTGACATGAGTACTACATTATTTGGTAGTTCATTTGGAACGTGATATTAGAATAAATTTGACATCATACACTGTAATGTAGCTCCCATCTTGATCATCGTGGCATGAAAACTGATCAATGCCTGTCATTCAGTCGATCTGAACAGGACCATCTAAACTTAACCAAGAAATGACCATTTCCAAGAGAAACTCGGCTTGCATCCTCTGGAAGCTACCTTAAACCAAAATTTACATGCCAGTCTTCTTCTCCTACCTCAGAGGCATCATCACACAGTACCTGGGCTGGTTACATGCTAGACCGACAAGCAAAGAAGCTCGAGTCATGGTGATAGACATTGAGCTGCTTCAGCCACGAACTTGCTGCCCTCTGTAGATCCACGAACTTCATGTACTCAGTTGTTCCAGATTTAATCCAAAGGTCTCCTTGCATCTTGTAGATCGCAATGCCAAAAGGAGCAAGCAGGATCTTGTCAGATAATTCATCGTGATTGTCTGCAGCACCGAGAAAGGACAGAAAGATCTGATCAAGCTCTTGGATCGAAAAAGCAACAAGGAAAAGAAGTGTTGTTGATCATGTGCAGCCAGATGAAGCAGAATACAGTTTATATAGATGTTTGCTGAGAGCACTTGCTCAGCTCAATTGGAAAGGGACTGATATGCGGTTATATGGAGGGTACCCGCAAAGGTTGAGGACAGCGTGTGGTAAGTGAGGAAGCACGCTGACAAATCCCGATCGTTTATGTTTGGAATATGGTAAATGGGGTACCTGAGAAAGAATAGAAATCTATGGAATCAAAAGCCTCAGTCAAACTGACAGACATGATAAGAAACTTCATCGAACGGAGACAGAGTCTTATGGCGATGCAGACTTGATTTACTTGGTAAAAGAAATAGAAACCCATTCCGTTGAACCATTGCAGAAGTTAAAAAACCGACTTATCATGCTTACTGCTTACCAAGCAACCGCCATCCAACTCGCAGGAGATACATCCAAGCTTGTTAGAGAATTCAGCTCCGGGTGACTCTCCAGCAGTTCATTCATCTGAAGTTATCAGATAGCAATGCTTATCTCTCTATTTCATGTCAATAATGGTGCAGAAAATTTATCTTTTTCACAGTTTATGGAAGAGAAGACAAGAAGCATGTAGGCGAGGAATGTTGTTGATACTTTATTCGTTAAGGGCATTCTCCAGTTCAGGGAACATGTCTCGAAGTACTCCAGGTAGATGTCCCCAAACCGATCCCGGTACGACCATGAGCCTCCCTGATCTGGGCTCTGGTCTTCAGAAATGCTGTCCCAAGTATTGCTCGAGTCCTTGCTCAGAGACCTCGACAGTTCACTGCTCCGGCTGTCATCACTCGCAGACTCACTGTCCACTTCCACCACCCCGTCGGCAGCTCTTCTGTTCCTATGAGGAGGAAATTGAGCTTCCATTACTGCCTCGATCACCATTCATGGATAACAAAATTTAGAGCCGTTTAAATTACCTGGAGGACCTAGCAGCAACATATATCTGGAGAGCTGATAGGTAAGGGATATGGTATTGCTTCACGGTCTCACCGCCCTTCAAGGTTACTCGGGTCTCAACCCCAAATGCGCTCCATTCCTCATAGCAATTCCAGAGATCTTTCAACAGGAAATACTCGATCCTCTCTTTGTCATCAGATAGTTTCCACTGAAGATTCGTCTCATTGTGCTCACATGCCTGCGGATTTTACGTACAATCGAGTAAAGATGATCCTGAACTAGAAAAAGTTGCATCAACATTGGTCTTCTCTACAATATATTTTAAATGGAGTTCTAATTTAAATTTCTTCGACTAAGGTCAAAAACTAGTGGGATCGAGAAATTCATTTACTTAAAATGAAAGAACATAAGAAGAACAAACAGTGTCCTGAACATCAAACAAACTGATCAGCTACAGAAAGCCACAGAAGAACATCACTGATTGCTCTGATTCCAAGGACATTAATGCTGCAGAGTTGGTGACTAAATGGGGCAGCAAGAAAAATCAAATAGAAACCATAACAGAACACAAAGTTTCGATGATTACCAGGGAAAGAGTTCTTGAAGGGACGATCGGAGTAATCGAGTTGAGGAATCGTTGCAGGTTACAGCAACCCTTTGAAGCCAGCATTTTTAACTATGTTCTTCCCTCTGAAATCGTATCCTCTCCTTGCCCAGCCGATAGTTCTCGTTATTATTTCGATTAATCTTATGCCACTGAAGTGCTCCTGATCTGTTCTCTAATTGCAGTCTTCAAGTCAGCAGATCAGTAACATTGTCGGCAACACCATCCGAATTAACGAGAAAATGAAACTTCCGGTATGTAGAGAGAATGCAGCTTCCATTTTTGGAGAGATAAGATCTCCGATTGCATAGATAATGTCATATCGAACGCAACCTTCTCCTGTTCTGTGATTTCTCCATTCATAGCCCAATTTATACCCGAACTCTGCTCTAAGGGTTTAAGGACAGCTCATAGATGATGCGATCTGGGTCTCTTCAAATTAATGCTAGCAGATAAGGAAGACGAAAGAACTGAAGCGGAGGATGAAAATGAATGCAACGTGGAACAGGGGAAGTTGAGTCTGTCCTTTTTTTGTTGTATTTTTCACAAAATTCGCAGTGGTTAGATGTTCTTTGTTTCTTGTTCATGTAAACAGAAACGGAGCCTCCGAATTTATGCGACGAATCGACAGGGAGAGCGGGTGGGTGGGGGGTGTCGTGGCCGTGAGTGAAGACTGGTCCGCCGCGTGTCGGGGCAGAGCGCAGCAGCTTTGTCCTGCTTTGCCTTCAGTGTTTGTCCGTTTGCTCTGTTTTACTGATGTCGTCTTTTTCTGAGGGGTGCGTCATCTGAAGCCTGATGCTCAACACTGACAATTTTATCAGACCATCATGTTTTGTGGTGATTTCAATATTTACTGTTCTTTCAATCACAGCTTTGCTTCTTACTTAGATAGCTGTAGATCATCTTTGCCTCGAAGCTTATAAGATGAAATCAAAACTATCCTGCAACAGGCAGAGGCTTAGAGCCAACAGATATCCAAAATTAATAAACCTTGACTACCGGAACGTTTAAAATGAAATGAAACCGCTTTAAGCACAGCAAGGGAATGCTTACAACAACGTTACTGGGAAAAGTATGCGGCATCAACGGGTCGAGCAAGCTCAGCACGAAGGGACAGACAGCAACATAAAGCGGGAATCAACGCAGACATTGTAATACCCCCTCTGAACCCTGTAATAACAATGCAAGACCATGATACAGAACATCTGCAGCACAGAGGCTTCAGCTTCGAAGTCCTGCCTCGGAGTTCTGCAACAAAATGTGCACGAAAGGAATCACCCGGATTAAGTTTGGGAGCAATATTTGTCTAAAGAAGGTGGCATTGCTTTCGAGGATGTGATGACTAGCCTGATGATCAGCTGATCCAAAGAAAAAAACAGGAGATCGATTCCAACGACTTGTCTAACTAGATTCTACTCCAGAAATGTTAGACTCTTATCAATAACTCAGCATGGAAACTCTTGGAAAATCGTCTAACACAGTGCTGATATGTAGCTGTGTCCAGAACATGCTACAAATGATTCCGAACCTTGAATTAGTAAAAGATCAGTTGGAGAATAACATCATCATAATAATGTGTCCTCTTGCAGGTGAAGGATATTAAATCCATTAGCAAGCTTTCGTATGACAACATATATAGAAGTTGCATCTCATATTACAAGTTTTAATTGTGGTCCAATAAGATCCCCTACCTGTTGATGACCTGTATGTAATATTGACTGGCTCGTAAAACAGAATGCGTTCTCCCTCAGGGTCTTCGATCGAGGAACGAACTTACTCTTCACTCACTCATTACTAGCAGTTCCATAATTTCTATTGGGAAACTTACTGCAGTGTTGCACCGACCGTAATCATCCACACGTTCTCTGCAAAGTCGTATGTAATAATTATCACGTTCGTCTTAGTAAGTGTCTGCTACAACATGGTCTGCCTTCGTCCTGGCTTCGAGCACTGCCTATTCTTTGTCCAGTAATTCTATGCAAGAATGACGACCATCAAGAGCTTGTTTATGGTGAATGCCAGCGTCATCGCAAGTTTCCTCTTGGCATTATCACGGGAACTGGAATACAGGTTTATTTTCATGACGTAAAACTGCAGGAGCTCCGGACAACAATGATCATTCCGAAGATTGATATTTCAGTGATTTCTGGATTATTATCGCTGATTTATTGTTTTGTTGAAGGGAGCATTCAAGCACATGTTACTTACAGGCTTCCAATCGACACCTCCAAGCCATTCTGGCGTTAACCAATGTCTCATATCAGTTTTCACTCTGCTCTCTTCAAGTAAGACACCAGCAAAGCGATCGTCATTTGAAAAAAAAAAAAATACACCAGCAAAGCAAACCGGTAAGCTCCTCTTCATGTTTTACTTTCTCATTCCTGAAAAAAAAAACTGGTGAATTCAGGAAAATCATGAAAATTATGGAGAATTCTTCCACCTCCAAAGATGAAGCAAGGAATCCAGAAACCACTCAAACATACGGTAATCTTTTTGATAATCAGCCGGGCTTCAGGAATGAGAACCTGAACACAAAATTGATCCCTATTGGCTCACCCAACTCCCCCTTCTTCAGGCTTGTGTGAACAGTTGAAGCAGGAGATAATAACCAGGACACTGATTTAGCAGTTCAATGGATTAACATATAGGAGTTCTCCGACATGAAATTTGTGCCTGTAGGCATGTGTGGCTACTTCCCAGACTGCCACTCAGAGATCAATAAGGAGCAATCTTGAGATCAAGAAAATATAGCAAGAATTGGGAATCCATTTTTTTATTTTTTTTAATTATATATCTACACCAGTTCAATAGGGGATGCTTTCCCGTTGAATTTTCAGGAAAATGTAATCGAAGTTATTCCTCACGAAGCCAGTGTTGCAGAAAAAAGAAATTCTGATGGACAGGAGAGAGTATTACATTAGATCTTAAATGTTCGATTGGCTATTCTTCCCACACAGGAATGATGCCCTGTGCTGCCAAACGCTTCTCGACCCAGAAAATGACATGATTTGCGGTGATCTTTTTCTCATCAATGAGAAATGGCTCCACAGTACTTGCTCCGGAGCCATAGGATGACAAAGAAAATCCTTTAGGTCCTGAATGGATAGGTAAAAACGGAGCTAAGATCAGTCGGACTATTTCTGCAGAGTTGTGAGAAAAGGAACTTACTTTCTCAGTACTAACACAGAAACGTCCATACCGCACTAACAGTAGTTTAATAACTCGATTTCTCAACAATCAACAAACAAATTAAATTGGAGCAACAATGTGCATGTAAGTTTGTAACGGAAAATGGAGGTGAAAAAACTCGCTGAACAATAAAAGGTAGCTTCTAGGATCGATTTCTGATGAGCGAGGTTCGGCTTAAATACCTGTGAGATCACCTTTTGGGAAGAATGCCCAGAACGAGTACGGATTTCCCCTCTTCATGAAAGAGCCCTCTAACTGTCATTTTGATTCAACAGACACGGAACGTTCATGAGCTTATGTCGCTTTTTGGCTGTGAGAGATCTACATGTCAATTTATTGGACTGACCCGGTTATCTTGGAAGGTAAGCTCGATCTCGGAGAGATCCTCCTGAGCTTGAAGAATTTCTCCAAGCTGAGGGATCACGTCCTCCTCCATCAGCTGAGGCAGTGGCTTGCCAGGAGCTTTGGCGGGCCTCTTGGGCTTCGCTGTGCCTTCTTTCGGTGCCGCCTTGGCCTCTTTTGTCTCTGCGGCGGCTATTCAAGTGAAACAACCAGCTCATCATCTCCTTGTATGAAAAGTACGTTTGAAAGTTCTTCTTTCAATTTGCTAGAGAACGAAGACTAGCATCGAAAAACATATATTCTGTCATTCAAAAAGATTACCTGTACTTGTGGTAGTCGAAGAAGTAGGAGGAGGAGGAGCAGCAGCAGCAGCAGCAGACGATTCTTGAACTGCAGAGCAGGCAACGATCCTGCGGGAAGCTCCTAATCTAGACCTGATCTGCACGAGATGCACAAGACGTATAAGCTTCATATTAGAACTCATGACAGGAGCCATTTAGCATGGAGGAACTGCATCTAGTGGTTCGACTATGGGCCCAGATTCGAACAGATTTGTCATAAAACTACAGAATTCTGGAGATGTTTTCATAGGAAAGTGCCACAAACATTTTAAATACCGTGGAGAGGGTGAAGGGAGACCGAATAATCTTGGCGGTTTGGGAGCTGAGGCACGAAGACGAAGAAGATGGGAAGCTCGGGATTCCGACTGCTCGTCCCCCAAGGATGGCCATTCTTCTTGCAGTTGACAGATCAATTCTACAGCCTCCTTGCTAGTTTCTCAGTCGTGGAAGCCCATTCACATCCCGAGTAGCTCTCCACTGATTCTCGAACAGAGCGGAAATGAAAAGGACAAAGAAACCAACAAGAAGCGGCTCCTCTGAGGTTCAAAGATGGAATGAAGGGAAGAGCAGGGTGGCTCTGATCCACATGCGAGTCCAAGCAATTTGTGCCACTGAATTTTTTATATCGGTATACAGTCATAAAAAAAAAAAGGAACAATCACCCGGACGATCACACAGAGCAATGATAATACATACGTATGTGTCTTTTGTTTCGTCAACCCACCAAATTTCCTCGACATAGGAAGTTGAGTTATCAATTAGTTTTTTTTTTTAAATATTGGTAATATTCAGTATTATAATAATTAATTAATTTACCATATAACATATTATATAATCTAAAATTTACAATTAATTTTTTAATAATATTTCTTAAATTTTTCAAATTTTAAAATTTACATATTATATATTATCAACTGATTCGCCAGTAATCAGGTCCGCTCCGCTTGAGTTATCAATTAGTTTGTTTAAGCAGTTGGACACGTGTTTTCCTTTAATAAAATACTTCGGGTTTACTTAATGTGCATGATGGGATTGGGCCAACCATGCAAACCTGAATTAGTTGACCCATTGGGCTTTATGGATTTGAATGAGAGATTATGGGCCTCCCGGCCCAATATGGAACGATTCTGCCATTGTCGTGTTTTTCACTTCCAAGTGAAATAGTTGACGACGGGCAAACTTCGGTACATGCCTTTTACTTGGGGGAAATGATTGCTGAAACTTTCAGCCTTCTGAATCACATCCCAGAAGAGAGCCGCCACTTGGCTTTCCACGCACCACAGTTCGACAAGCATCACGAAGATCGAGTTTCTTTGATGCTCCTCTCATCTTGAAAAAAATCATTTAACAATTTATGCTGTAGCTATGACACAGCGTGCCTGTAACAGATTCTCATGCTATTGATCGGTGCTAGGAAAGTAAAAGCTCGATCATGAAACTAGGACAGGGGGGTCGTTTGAAAGTTACTGCACATTCAAGAATTTCCAATAAGTAATTTTGACAAGAGTATCAGCAATGCAAGTTACAGAGAGATTGAATTCCGATACAAGCTTGATCCGGCAAGTTGTCTCTGAAAGTTTCAATCCGTTCACAACTCATTAACTTCATTTCTCCTGCTTTTGAAGAGCCAAATTGTTCTGCTTAAACTTCTGAACCATAGAGTAAACCTGCAAGGGGTATATGTAATTCCATCTTAAATGACTAACTGCTAAAAGATTCTGAAATCGATCAATAAAAAAGACCAAAATTCAAAGCCATATTTAGACTGAAGAGAGGAGCGTACAAAGTAATTACCTTTCTTACGCTAGATGTCAATCCCATGCTTGAGAGGGCCTTGCAATCTACAAGTTTCCAGGTCGCGTTTTTCTCGCTCCGCTTCCTCAAGAAGCGCGTGTCACCTTCAGAAAGACAACAAACACAAGCAGACTTAGATGAATAGGCACCAACGCGGAAACCAACTGATGTCATTAAATATTCAAAATCAATATGGGCAGTCGCAACTATTAGTCTATTATATGAAGACAAATACATGTTTTACAGAACCAACATTTTTTTATCAGGAGTGACAGAGGAACCTTACCTTTAAGTTGCACCGCTAAGAACTCTATACAAATACTGAGACGAATGTGGGTAAAGATATGAACAAATTCTCCGATATCTTCCCTCAGGATGATATTGCATTTTCTGGGATCAAGCCCAAAAGATTGTTTCAGAAACCCATCAACAGCTTTTCTCCTCATAGAAGAGTCAGCTTCCTTGGCCACCTCAACCGAGGGAAACTCCCACAGACCAGCAAGTAAGCCCTCCTCGGGCCTCTTTACAAGAAGGAATTCACTTTCTTGGGTCCCTCTCAAGATCTCCACAACACAAACAGCAGAAAATTCGTTCCTTTGTTTGGTCCTTACACCCTTTATTGGATAATCAGTGACTGCAACTGAAGCATCCTTCTCAGAAATGGAAAGGGCCTGGCATTGGGATGAAATAGGACATGAAGAGCAGGCAGGCAACAAAGGGGTGCATACAGTTGCACCGAGTTCCATAAGAGACTGATTGAAGTCCCCAGGGCGGGAATTATCAACTAGTTGGCCTGCAAGTTTCCTGATTCAGACTAGATAATAAATAATCTACCAAAAAGAATGGGAAAAAAGGAGGCATTATTACTAAATTTACGTTGACCTATTCCATGAGATTTCAGACATCATTCCAAACCAGGGAAAAAGGCAGCAATATCACTAGAATTATTTAAACGGACTAATTCACTAATATTAAAACTGCATTTCCACTTTTTACATTATTGTCTTTTTAGGAAACATCCATATCAGATTGCATTTGAGAAGATTAATATGACACCAAGCGTTCTGAATATTGCAACCAGCATAATTCTTTCTTCAAGATATGTGATGTCATTAAAATGGAAAACTTGAAACTTTTTCTGAACTCTTTGAAACAAGCAGGTTGGAAGTTCAGGCTGTGAACTTCTGGGTTTATTTTCATTGAAGTTGCAAGGGAATAAGGTTAAAAAAGAAAAAGACAACAACAAATATACCAGAAATTTTAGGATCAGGCTCGAAGGCAGCCTCAAGATTCTTCTTCAGAAAAAAGGAAAACAAAAATAAGCATTGAAATTTGCATGCTCACCAAAACTTCTTGACGGTGATCGAGTCTTTTGGGTTTGCAGATATAGCCTTTAGTCGAGCAAGCACCCTAATTACATTTCCATCAACTGCAGGTACCACCTGTAGCACCAAAATTCTCAAATTTGTTTTCTGCACCTGACTATAAAATCAAAGTTTGAAAAGTTGTCACACCTCGTTGAATGCTATGGAGGCAATAGCACCAGCAGTATATTCCCCAATTCCTGGAACCTTCCGCAGTTGTGTGACTGTTCTGGGAAACCGTTCTCCTCCAGCAACAATCATCTTTGCCCCCTGATAACATATCCACAAAGGAAATCACTTTTTTTTTTCAATTTCAACACCCCCTTTTCCCCTTAACAAACAGAAAATAGATATTTCATCATCAATGATCTGGAGTAAGAAATATATTATTGGAAAAGGAAGTACTCAATCAAATTGGAAGTTACATCAGAAAATTCAACAGGATTATGGATTCACAGAAGCTGAAGAGCCTGAATTTACACTTAAGAGAAGTAAGAGGATGAACCGGTAACTTGAAATCATTCTCAAGAATTAAGGAAGAGGAATGTGAAGACATCAGCCAATGTGAATACTCACCTCTAACAAGAAACGTGCACGTCTGTAGTAGCCCAAACCCGCCCACATCTCATTCACCTCCTGCAGGATAATATAATTGTCAACCTAAGAAATAAAGTTGAATCCCATTTTGAAATAACAAATAAATGCGTCATGAAGAGCTCAATTCTACAAATCATAGAAACCATCTTCAGCCATAGAAATTCGTTACAAGAGGCTCTTCACAAAAGAAGCATAAGCTCAGATAGACCGACAACACAGGAATGGAGCACCTATTCCCTGACATTTCTGTAACTAAGCCTAGTACTATGAGCCTTGAGCAAGGAACTCGACCTCAGTTCGATCAGGTTATCTCCTTTTAGGCTTGAGTTAATGTGAACCCATAAACAATCTCCTGTAATGACCTCCAAGCATGCCAAACTCAAATGCCAGATCAATTTTGGTAAAACTCAAACATGAGCTCGAGAAGATAACCTGAAATGCCGGAATGCTAACTTTTAATTTAACTTGGGATCAAAACAATGGGTGGATAAAGATACTAGAGAGGTCCAAATGTAGCTCAGGAACATTTCAAGCTAGGTACTGTTAAGCTCTCATCAGCTCGAACTCAACAAAAGTTAGCTTCAACATTCTACTGGTATTGGAATGAGACATTTTTAACTGTTGCTAGCTTTCTGATTTTCATTGGCAATACTCTTAAAAATGGCTTCAGCCCCAATGTAAATCAAGTAAAAAGTTTCAAAAAGACGAATCCTCTGCAGGGCAAAAGAATAGAAAGACATCATTTACCTCAAGAGAAGCGGAAGCGAGACACTGGAGAGAAGGCCACTTCAGCATCCATCGGTTGTAATACTCGATCACCGTCAGAACCCTCGTCTGCTGCAGCATCACTTCCGATACCCAAACCCCATAAGCCCTCCTCTCTTCTTCTTCTTCTCCTCCTCCTCCACCTCCACTGGAATTACTCTTCTTTTCCCTCCTCCATGGAAGCTCCCTGCGATTAATGTCGTACCACTCCAGAAGCGACCCTCGGATGCTTTGAACTTCTCCATCCGCGAACGATAGCAAGTCCTCGATGTCCCCGACTTCAGGTCCCGTCCTTGATGGGTCATTTCCTGTCGCTTCTCCACCTCGTTTTCTCTTGCCCGCATTCGGATTTTTCCCGGTAGGCTGTTTCTTCTGCGGCTTCATGGAGCTGGGGGGAAGAAGAGTGGCTCTGAATGGGGAAAGGAGCAAGGGACTGCTCATTCACATCGTTCGAAGGGGAGAGAGGAGACGGAGAGAAGGAGGAGAGGCTAGTCTTTTCCATGGTTGTCGTTCCATTTTTAAGTCCCCCAGTCCCGCCTCGGGCGCCGGTGGCTTTTTGAGCCACTCAGCCTAGTGGATTTCGGCCCAATACGCCCTAAGTCAAGTGAATGGGAAGACGACTCCATTTGTATGGCATAAGCAATAAACGCCATTTGTATGGCTATCCATTGATTTAGCATTAAGTTGGATANCATTTGTATGGCATAAGCAATAAACGCCATTTGCATGGCTATCCATTGATTTAGGATTAAGTTGGATCGCTAGATAATTGCAACATAACACCGAACCTTACCTAAGAAAAAACCTACTTCATAGTTGAATCATAATTTTGGAGAGTAATGTCATTTCTGTTATTGAAACGGAATGCCAGATGAGAAACACGCTAAGTTGAACAAGAGGAACATTGCTCCTTTAGTCTTCTGGAAAACAGAGATACTGATCCTGTTTCTGATATTTATCCCCAGTTGATGGTGACTATGGTGACTCAGGGTTCATGAAGAAACAGTTACTATTTCAAGAGGCCAAAAACTTAGTACAAGTAAATCTACAATGAGCAGAGTGATCCTCCATGGTTTGATTGCCGGAAGCATCTCGCGATCTGATTGGAAAAAATATATCTAGAATGTGTGGAAGCAGCTGGCAGACACATCATTTCCCCCATCTCGAGAGGATGAGCAGTCCTATGATTGAGAGACAGACAGACCCCACAATGGAAACAACAAGTGCAAAGGCGTAGACAGGGTTAGGAAAATTGAAGTATTTCTGAATCTTCTTCAGTCCTCTGTCCATAACAGGTGCCAAGGCAGCTGCTCCAGCCACACGGAATGGCCTTGTGACGTTGTTGCCAGTCCACATAAGTATAACAATCTGAATGCAAGAGGAGGACCACTCTCAAGAACAGGTACTAAAAATTGACAATAATCCTCTGGAACTCTCGAATACAGAGATCTGTCTACTGAATTAAAGGTTGACAATTTCCCAAAGAGAAAAGATCCCGACTAATACTACACTTAAGGTCTAGATGGGAATATTGGTCAATAACTGAAATAGAGACAAGGCTGAGACCCCACAAAGAAAATGAATTGTAGAATTTGCACCGAGATTGTTATATGGTAAGCTCAATAGACCACATCAATAACATAACATGGAGTGAGCTAAAATGGCCAACAGAAAGATACAGTAATAAACAAATAAGCTGGTACTCAAGTTTTTATGCCTGACTGGTCTAATCTACACTTGCTTATAGTCAAACACCGTCAAATAATATATGATAATGTAACTTCCTCTACTAGAATTCAAGACAGCCTCGCATTTGCAAGGTTTGATTTTGAACATGCTATCATAGAAGATAGTTGACACTACAATCTCTTTATTACTATAAATAAATATACTGCATAAGAAGCTGATAGCAAGCAGGCAAGAAATGAATATAAGAAAGCTCACCCCTAACAATGCCTGTAGATTAGCAGCAGGGTTCTTCCCGGTACTTTTCTCATACCCCAGAAAAGCAAGAAAGAAAAACGTAGTGTAGGTGACCCCATCAAAGAGGCCATAAGCAAGCACAGCTGCAAGCCCTAGCTTTGCTAGTTTGGCACTCATTTCTGCTGAATTAGCCTGACGAGAACAATACTAGAAATCACATATCTAAGTGGTATCAATATTTACCAAAAAAATGCCTGGCATATTTGTTCTGTCCCAAGGAACCCTTTTATCAGATCTTTTAAATTCCTGATTCTTAAGACTAACCAGCATTCGGGAATTATCAGTATGAAAAATGCACAAAAGGTAAAAACCCTTAGGAGTCTCTAAATTCTTCTGGAGTCTATTTTTCATGGGCCTAAACAATCCCGGCTTTCTTGTTATGAACAGCATTAAAAGTTAACATTATACTTGCAATGGAGGATTCTTTATTTTCCCCCTTCATCTCTTCTCACAAACAACACCACCGTTCCTGCAGATGCAATCACGACGTTCAATCTATGTTTGGTCCCTCTATAAGGGGATCAAAGTAAAAATTGAAACGCAGAAGAAAACAGTAATCATGAACCAAACGTTATTAGGATGTTATCAAAGGTTATAATTCTTTCATCCTATTATAGCTCATGGGCAAGTTAAACTCCATCAACCATAACGATGCATCAATGGCTATTCGGATCTTAGAAGACTAACCTTCCATTTGCTCCAAAATCCCTCGGCTTGTTGGCTCTAACAAATAAAAGGAAGTACATTATTAGTTTCCAAATCAAGATTAATGCACAGAAAGATTATATCGCAAGAACACGGGAATGCGCAGAGCGGCAAAGGCTGTGAGCACACAGAGAGAGACAGAGAGGAGAGAGGAGAGAGGAGAGGAGAAGAAAGGAAAGGAAAAACCTGCAACTGCTTATCTTCATCCTGAAAGCTTTCCCCTGAAGCTCCTGCTCCTTCACTAACGGAGCATTTCGGAGGAACTAAGTTAGGGTTCCGCTCCTTTAGTGTCACTGACAGTAGACGACGGCTCTGATTGAATCCACTCACTCCTCCTCCTCCTCCACCGTGGTTCAAGATTGATTTCTTGCAGCTGGTACTGAGCGTCTGACATCGGATGAGAAACTGAGCTTCGAACAGACGCCACTGACAGAAGTACAGAGCAGTTGAGGAGGAAACCATTTTCACTCCGCGGCCACCCCAATTTTCGGGCTTTCTGACCGGAAATATCCATCAGAGCGAAAAAGAAAAAGGAAATTAATTTTTGGCATTATTGATTGGATTTAATCATATCCATGATATAAAAAAATTGCTTATAGTATATATTTTCTGGGGCAAATTACGCAAAGTTTGATTTTTTTTTTTCAAATGATCGATTATTTCATTTTTGTTGGCACAAAAATATCGGTTTGATTAAATCTGCATGGAATCATGTAAACTGTCATAATTATCTATCATGTTATATTCAGTAAGAATGAATGGATTAAAATAGAATGAAATGGATTCAGTAAAATAAAATTTTATAATATTAAAAATTATTAATAAATTTTTATAATAATACCGGATACATATAGTAATAAATGTTATATTATGATATTGTTATATTACAAGATATATTTAATAAAAAAACTAATAAATATTTATTTTAAAATTATTATAATTATTTATTATA
>CXYZ01004533.1:46881-59632 GCA_900006705.1 Sonneratia caseolaris | reverse complement strand
AATAATTTTCTTTTTTTGGGTGGGAGGAAAAAATGAAAGATTGATTGAGATTTGAGGGTAGGCGCAAAAGGGGCATGCTAGTGCCCAACGTTTCTCCACCTTTTAATATTTCCTTTACCTTTCAATTCGATTTAACAATAAACATTACCGCCCAACTTCACTTGCCCACTGAGGTCACTAATTTAAGAGAGAGAGAGAGAGAGAGAGACCCAGCCCTACAGCTGGCAATTGCGGGCCGGGCCGGGCCTGTGCCAAGGCTAATCGGGACAAGCTATTAATTCACCCAATAATTTTATAGCGTGCCAGTGCGATTGCCTGAATATTGTTATTTTAAAATATATATTTGTATTAAAAATAAAAGTAATATTCTTAAATTATATATAATGTATTTTGGTAATATTAATGGGATTAGAGGGTATAAAAAGAAAAGTGTGCTAATTAATTTGAGTTAAGTTTTTAATGATTATTTTAAAAAAAATTCACAATGAATGTTTTTAATGGGCCGGATCAGACCATCTTGATGCAGTAAGTATTCATAGTATAGTCAGACCTATTATTATCGATTCAATGTCTTATCAGGCCGTGTCGGCCTACATAATAATATATTAGGTTGTGCTTGCTCGGCACAATAAGACCAAGCAAGCACCGCGCACTTGGCCTGGGGACCGAAAATAGGGTTGAGGCTCTACCCACCTCGACTCAGCCACTGGATGTTGACTCAATTGGATATGCTCAAGGTCACTTCCAGGTCGAGCGGTCAATTGACCTGAGAGAAAGTCCGGAGACGTAAGGAAAGGGGAAAAAAGGCAAGCAAAGGCAGACGAAGCTTTATGCATTTTTTTTGCATTAAAGGTGAGGAAAAAGAGAGGAGGGGGGAAAAAGAGTTCACTGTGCAGCATATTTTCGCTTAATAAAGCCCTCATAATTCAATTTCTCAATTAATTTTTGTGTTGGACGAAGGCACGAAAGGGAGAATACCTAACACATTAGGTGTTAAAAGCTGTCGAGAGAACGGAAAGCAACTGAATCCGTTGCCGAGAGTTGAGCAGTTGGGTTACGGGCTCGATCGACTCAGAGCATATTCTGACCAATCAATTACTTGGATTCAATATATGGTTGGACCATATGAGTCTAATATATTCACCACACCCGCCTTTGTATTATTATTTTTATTTTAAATACGGAGAATGCGATATTATCTTATGATTAAACACGAAAAGGAATATAGCCAGCGAATAGGAGACTAACCTAATTTAAGAATATGTATTTTTTTATTTTCCATTTGCTGAAATAAATAATAAGAAAATTGCATGGTATATGCCTAATTTGGTCGGATTAGCTCATACTCCATATCGCAAATATTCTACGCAGCCGTGTCCTCAAACCTTTTTTCTAGCACCAACAAGAAAAATTAAAGGGATATATAATAATTTTTAAATTCCATTCCCATCTGGCCTACTTTCTCGCGTGGGGGAGGTGGGGGGCAAAAAACATCTTATTCTGTGAAATATTTTATCTGCACTTCAATGCGGGACCACTGCTCAAAGGTCGGTGCCCACGAGATAGGAAGAATTGCATTCAGGTACCTCAAAGTTCTACTGTCATCTCAAAATAGCCAATTCTATGACCTCGGAGTAATCTGGCTCTTATTATTATTATTATTATTTTATTTTTATTATAAAGAAAAGTTTATTATTCTATCATACCCATGAATAGCCTACAAGTTGTCATGGGTGTCATTAAGTTCATCATTTCGCATGCAAGTAAATGCACCAATAATATTACCTGATTATTACATATTATAAAAATAACTAAAACATTTATCCTTTTATATTTTTAAGGGCTTCTACATACTTGGTGATTTCCATAGTGGAGGCAGAATAGGAGAAGTCTAGTATTCGAAACTTCCATACTCATCCACAAGTAAAATATTTTTAATCCTAATTATTACGGTCATATTTTATTTTATAAAAGAATTCTTTTGTCAAATTAAACTAAGTATTAATATTTATTTATACAATCATTTCAATTGTCTGAAGAGCAAAGCAAGAGTCCACCTTATGCCCTCAAATTCAAAGATCCATTGCAAAGACTAGAAAGTATTTGTCTGACTCGACAGTCAATTCCTCAGGTAATAATGAAAATGTATCGAAGTATAGGGACTAGAATGAGAAATCACGAAAAATCGATTCAAATTCCTTATGCAAGAGGATAGTCATCGTATATAAAAGGGCGTCCCGCTTTTTTTCCATTATCCTCACAACTTTCCGCTCTGCATCTATCCTTTCTTCCCATGGCCGGAGATCAGAATTCCTTCTGGTTTCCAGGAAGGGAGGCGCTTTCAACTCCGTCGCCCCAACCGCTCCACCAAAGCCACTCTGACGCCCCGCTCTACTGCTCCCCGATGGTCTCCGGTAGTTGCACTGGCTTACTGCCGCAGGGGGCAACGGCTATTTCCTCGCTCGGAGCGCTTCAGCACGGGCTCCTCTCTGAACCACAGTACGTTCTTCCACAAAACTCTGGCGACTGCGGTTCCATGCAGTGGGGATTGTCCAGCTATTCCACATCCGCCTTGATCAACGGCTTCCCAGCGACCTCTAACATCGGACCCTATCCGCCGCTGGCTGACGCGGCAGGTTTGTCTGCTTTTATGGAAGGCGCGCTTCAGTGCGATTCCATGGGGGATCCTCTGAACTCCAACTTTGGATCCTCCTCGCTGCCCGCTGACAAGGCGGGGTTTAATCCTTTCGAGGAAGGTGAGCTTCCTTGCAACTCCGTGGAAGGCCACCTCAACGGTCCTCCGGTGGGCTCCAGCGCTGCCGGGGCTACAAATTTCTATCCGTCGTGTTACCATGGGACTGCACCCTTTCCCTCTTCTGCTAGTTTCAGTGGCTCATCGGCTATCTCTGGCAACGGAGCGGCTGCAGCAGCCTTTTGTCCTTCTCCGAAACAGGAGCCTTTCTATTACCCATCCACGGGACCACTGGTTGAAAACCCTCCGGCGATTTCAGGCAACGACCCGATGGCAACGTCCGTGGGCATGACAGCTGCAGCAGGACCTTCGCAAGCAGAGCCCTCTGAGAGGAACGGCCCAAATATCTCCCTACTCTGGACACCAGAGGAACAACGCCAGTTGAATGAACTCTGCAGGAGGTATCTCAATCTCCTGAACGTACAACAATGGGCAAAAAAATTAGGTTTTGATTTGAATGACCAGAGATAGATAATTGCTTCTGGTTGTTGAGCTAGCAATCCGGGAATCCTTCAGAGCCTCCGCCGGATCAGTCCCGGCCCCCTCTGGGCCACTGGATCTACTTTTCATGGGTAGTCTCCTTTTTGAGCCAATGGCCCAGGGAGGAATGCGCCTGATCTGCCTCATGAACCAAATAGTTTCCCCTAACAATGTTATCTCTGCAGGTATGGCCACATTGAATGTAACGTTGCTCGTTTGGCTAAGATAGCAAGACCATTTCATGGGAAGAGTATCAGGGACGTGGCGCTGCGGATCAGATGGATGGAAGTGAGCTACTCAGTTCTTCAATTGGCCCTTTTCACATTCTTTGATTAAATTTTCTGTTCATGAAATAAGATCGCTCCAAGGATATCACACAAATATTTGGGAATGTTTGTGATATCTTGGTGATTCAGCCTGCTCATATAGAGAAAGCCTTTGCGTGGACCAGCCTAAGAGGTATTATTGGCTCTCAGTGGGAACAACACAATTTTATCCTCCTTCAAAGGTCTCATGAGTCGTTGGAACGTTCTTGGTCCTTATGCCAACTTCAAAACCTTGCTCTTTCTGATGCGGGATCATATGCTGCAATCCATCTTACGGGATGAGGGTCTTGAGTTTGACTGTTTACAGTCCTCATCATGTGAAGACCGCTTTCCTGCATCAGAAATAAGTGAGGTATTGAGGTTCTTATGATGCCGAAGAAGATTGCCCCCTTCAGGGACCAAGCGGACCCCACTCGAAGTGGAAAATACCTTTTGGATCAGCCTTTCTCGCGATGAGTCAATTTCATAGTCAAGCTATAAGAATCAGATCTCTGCTTTTGTTTTTGTCTGATGTTGTTTGATGAATTACACAGGCGATAAACATGGCTGCCACTTTAATTTTCTACTCGTATTTGTCATATCTACAATTCAAAAGTACTATCAGTGCCTTGTGTTCACTGTTCTTCTATCTGGCATTTAAAATGGAACTCTTGTTTCATGTCACCATGTGTAATTTGATCAGGCCAAATTCAACAAATCTTGTTCCATTAGCATATGTATGGTTGTGAATGTACATGATTTGAATTGACTCCTTGTTTTTTATCTTTTGATGATGCTGAAGGAGAAGAATAGTCAAAGGACGAAAGTTGTTAACTCGTCAAGATCGCACCGGGCTATGAGGGTATGTTTGCTTATCCATACAACTTGACGATGTATTTGTGATATCTTGGGTTCTCAGTTATGCTGATGTTCAAAAGAAACCAGATATTATACCAGTGCAAGTTTTTCTATGAAGGCTTTCTCGAACCAGCATAGTCAGGGTTGTGACTCAACAAGATTGGAGAGGTTGTGTCAGGATGATACTTTCGGTGACTGAAGAAGCTCGTACCTTTTTTCAAAATTTAATAAGTTATGTAGTTTTTTGGGGGGTAATATGCATTGTTCACGATGAGCAGAAACTGGTTGAATCAGCCTAACTGTTCCTCATTAGCAATTATGTCAGGAGGCTGATGATCACCTCGAGTATGAGATCATTTTGCTCACAGAAATGTGTTTCTCCCCCTCCTCCTTCAGTTTTTTTTATTTCAAAACTTAATATAATATAGCCGTATTTTGGCCCGAAAAACTAATGTTGGAACTGTATTTTCAGGCACCAGGAAGGTCCAAAGATTATTCGTCAAATCCGATCTCCCAACCCGGGATCCCTTATTGATCCTAGATTATGATGAAGTTTCCATCTCATACAAGGTTTGTAGTCTCATGTTGACTTTTCACTGACTCGCCAGTAAATCTCAGCTGCATTGTGCCATAAATGACATTTCAAAATAGCTAAGCTGCGTTCTCCGTCTTGTTAATCCTTGTTCTTGTGAAGTCTTTATCAGCAAAAGCGTACTTGAAACTATTGAGATATCTTTCACGTCTCATAATGGTTGTCGCAATTTCATTTATTGGATGCAGTGTATCACTCCAGTTTCATTCGATATCAGTGATATCTCCAACTTCTGAACTCATAATCCATATCATTCATCGAAGCCTCAACCTTAAACTAAGCATAATTACCCTACCCGCTCTGCTGCCTCAAGTCATGAACTAATTGAAACCAAGCCGAATTGTGTTGGGCATTGAATTCATTATATTTGCGACTCCAGTACATGTAGCAATTTGGTTTTTCACACATTCATGTCTGTTGTTGCAGCATGAGGAAGAAGATCACGGAAATGACTCCAGCTCCGGTACAAGATACATCCCATTAGATTGCAGTGTACAATATTCTGACGTTCGCCATATGTGGATATTTTTTTTACTCTGGACACGTTAGAACAATTTCTTTTTTCCCCTAGAGATATTCTTCTAGTATCGACTGGTGGATGCCAGTGATCTGGTCTGCGTGATGAAGTAGTCACTCCTGTGGTTTGGAAAACTAGTTTCGTCTAAATTTATAAATGCATGGACAATTTATGCATGTGTGTATTTTCTAATGCAGATTCTGGTGACATTTACGTACGTGCTTCAGGATGTTTAAATACTGTAATGACCGATCAATTCATCGAACAATATGTTTGTGCAGTCCGTGTTGGGTTTTCCTTAATCCAAATAACCTCAAGATCATACGTGCTGAAATCAAAGAGAATATTTAAATATAAACGGAAACGTACATGAATTCATAGATGAAACTCGTGTGATTGATCGGGTATGAATCTTCTAGGACTGTACGGAAAATCTTTCAGAAGATGTGGATTCGCGCTGACTCTCGTTGACTAATGGAATATCGAAAGAGCCGATTTTATCGTACGTCCCNGCACTGTACGGAAAATCTTTCAGAAGATGTGGGATTCGCGCTGACTCTCATTGACTAATGAAATATCAAAAGAGCCGATTTTATCGTACGTCCCAGGAACCACAACCGCAAATTACACATAAGTGCCTTTAGTTTATTAATTTCTAATTTCACCCATCATAGAAATTAGAAATTATTTTATGATTTCTGCATATTGATCCCTACACTATATCTTTATCTGTTCAACCTTATTTTATAAACTTAATTATATCACTTAATTGGATTGACCGATTGAATAGCAGAGACACATGTTCAATAATATATTGTTGGATCATATATTGTCAAATTAAAATTCAACAGTCCGGTGCCGGACTTCAATCGGGACTGCCTCTTGTAGACTCATTCTCCACGAAAATCCTGTTTTCCCTAGTCTGTCGATCACGAGGCAGTCTTCCCGTATGTGCCAAATTATCGTATCGTCTGTCCCTGCATCATGTTCTGGATTTCTATTTCCGGATTACTAATTATTATTTTTTTGGTCAAACATATTTTTTATTACGTAGATGGAAGCGTAATTTTTAAAATTGGACTAGACCGAGAATTGATGTAGACATAGTTCATGGTCACACTGCATATATAATAAATAATATTACAAACAAATTTATATAATATAATAATTTGAGTATGATTTATAATAAAAAATATTAATATAATTATAAAATTATAAAATTTTTAATATAAAATATAAATTTAAATTTATTAAAATAAAATAAGTATTTATAATAGATTTTTAGTTTTTTTTTTAATTTAAGTCGGCCGATTTTTTCACATGTTCAATTGGATTCATCGATCTGATTGAATTTTTTTTAAGAACCAAATCGGGTGAGTAGTTAGTTTCATATTAAACCAACCGATCCGATCCGATTTTTAAAACTATGAATATAAGGATAAGAGCAGCGGGCATCACGGAATGTTTACCTAGTTTGGGTTCCGTATGGATGTTTGTATTTGTTGGCATGCAATTTTGGAAAACTTTTTTATTTCCATTTTGAGAAATTATTTTTTCATAAAAAAATTATGAGAAAATTTTAAATGATTATGTACAAATATAGTGTTTTTTTGGTTAAACGAATGTTTATGTACATTAATAATAACATGATAATATATAGTCAATAATATTGATAATAGGTAAATATATATTTATATATATGACAATTAAGGAGACCTAATATGGTGTCATTATCTCAACTTAAGCTTTTTCATACATACATACATACATACATACATATATATATATATAAACTCAATACTTAGAAGTTCTTGTCAATTATATTCCTTACACCAATTTATTTTTTCTTTTCCTCCTATATTATTAGTCCTCATAAGAGAGGGTATTTATCATTTTATTTAATTACTTGATTATATATTATTAAGTAGTATGTTAATACGATTTTCTGTGCAGTTACCATAAAAAGTGCAATTACCATACATATTAGGAGATTCCTCTCACTCGGATCGACAATATTTATAACAAAGAATAACTTTTCAAAAAAGGACAAATGGGACCACAAGATATCTGTATGAACACAGCACATGATTTCCATGCAGCATAAAGCCTAAGGAATCCCATAAGTGGCACTGATTTGCCAATTTAGTCATCATGTAATAAATATAAAAAGAAAGGTCAACAAATCAAGAAAACTAGCTAATCAATGCAAATATATATATATATATATTGTACTGTCAGGAGAATTTCTTTTATGTGTATATATATATATATATATATTACTTGATCACGTGATGCAAAAAAAAAAAACACATTAGAAATGGAATTATACCTTAGTGTTGGTCCTGCTTTTCTATGATTTTGAGCGAATAGTTACTTCTCACGCTGCAGTCGACGATGGCTGGCTGGNGTGTTGGTCCTGCTTTTCTATGATTTTGAGCGACTAGTTACTTCTCACGCTGCAGTCGACGAGGGCTGGCTGTGGATGGATGACGACTACCGATGATGCTGGGATAGGCTCAGTGGCATGGACAAACCCGGACCTTAGTTTAGTGAAGTCCGCGTGGTTTCATATCTCATTTCGGGCATAAACGACGGTGCGTTCCCACCTGAATTCTCGAGCTTGATGAGCTGTGGACGAAGAGGGTATCTGTGAGTGGGAACATCGTCGAGCGATCGGTGTCTTTCCAAACAATTCCGTCAATCGGTGAAAATGGAATCTTTTGGGATTTCTGTAACGGACCCGTGCCGTCTGTACGACAACCGCGTTTCCTTAAATGTCACCGTCCGGATTCGCCGCCATTTCCTCAGTTGGAAGAATGGGAATTTATTCACAAAATAGAGGAAATAACCAAAATCTGTCAATCTACTACGGTTATATATACAGATTCTCTGGATCTGGAGATTCACTACGGGAGAGAGGTTCACCGGATCAGTGGGAGCTCTCCCTGTGCGTAGAGATGGCTGAAAATGGAGCCAGGAGGAGGGGTGACAGAGCGGGGGTCCCCGATCCCGGGCTCGGTTCGGGCGGTAAGAGTGGGGCCGCCGGGGAAGAGGAGATGGATTCGGTCGAGAAGATCTTTGCGGCCCAGGAAGTGCCGTCGTGGAAGGGCCAGCTGACGTTCAGGGCCTTCGCCGTCAGCCTGCTGCTGAGCGTCGCCTTCAGCTTCATAGTGATGAAACTGAACCTCACCACCGGGATCATCCCGTCGCTGAATGTGGCCGCCGGGCTTCTCGGGTTTTTCTTCGTCAAGACCTGGACTACTATCTTCGGCAGGTTTGGGGTCCTGCCATTCACAAGGCAGGAGAACACAGTGATTCAGACCTGCGTTGTCGCCTCCTCGGGGATCGCTTTCAGCGGTAAACGCCGACGTTGCTTCATACCCTTTCTCTTCATTTGTGCGTTACAAAAAATGGACTCCATTAAGTATCCGAGAGCATGCTGTAGAAAAATCGAAGAGCAGATTCTTTGGATTAAACATGGAATTGGAAATGGCTGGTGGCGCTGTGTAACATTTTCCATTGCTGTGCCTGTGCAAGAGCAGGAGGGTTTGGGAGTTACCTTTTCGGGATGAGCGAGCGTGTCGCAAGCCAATCAGCTGGTTCTCTGGATGCGAAGGATTTCAAGAACCCATCCTTGTCGTGGATGATCGGCTTCCTCTTCCTCGTCAGCTTTGTCGGCCTCTTATCAGTTGTCCCCCTAAGGAAGGTAATTCTCCAACAAAGAAGCAAGTTTGATAATTATATACTACAAGCTTGTAGTTTTGATCTGCTGATTTAGTATGATGTTTGATCTGCAAACGAAGAGAAGGCACTCCTCGACTCTCCCGTGGTTGGTTTCCTTCTGTTTAATAGGGTAGTTTTATTTCTCAGATTATGATTGTCGACTTCAAATTAACGTACCCGAGTGGAACTGCGACTGCTTATCTCATCAACAGCTTCCACACTCCTCAAGGAGCCAAGCTCGCTAAGTAGATACTGGTCCATCTGTTCAGAAGCATCTGAATTTATCACCTTCGTGCTTTACAGCTTGAAACAGTAATAATGCTTTTCTTCTGTTTCAGAAAACAAGTGAAAGTGTTGGGGAAGTACTTTTCCATCAGCTTCTTGTGGGCCTTTTTCAAGTGGTTCTTTGCCGCAGCAGATGGCTGTGGGTTCGACAACTTCCCTACATTTGGACTTGAGGCTCTCGCAAACAAGTAATAGGCATAATCCACATCTTAAAGGAAAAAAAAAAACATGTCTTTGTGTGCTGATATCTCTAAGAGCTGTTCTGATTCTTGGCTGAATTTGCAGGTTCTATTTTGATTTCTCAGCAACATATGTTGGAGTCGGGATGATCTGCCCTTACATCATTAACATATCAGTGCTTATTGGAGGTATTCTCTCGTGGGGTATAATGTGGCCTCTCATAGGGAAGAAAGGAGGACAATGGTATCCTGCAGGATCGGAAAATATGCATGGAATGCAAGGCTATAAGGTAACCGTAACTCTCTTACCAAGCTTTGCTGGCTGCTTCAAGCAAACTACTGGCACCAATAAGTTACAATGGTACTCTTTTGCAGGTGTTTATCTCTATTGCTATGATTCTCGGGGATGGACTATACAATTTTATCAAGGTACTGAGCAGGACCTTAGTCGGGCTGTACCAGCAATTCCAGAAAAAGGACAACATTCTTCCAGTAGCCTCTGATTCCTCTCCAGAGAGCTCTGGGCGGAATTTTGATGAGCAGAGGAGGACCCAGCTCTTCCTCAAAGATCAGATTCCGACTTGGTTTGCCTTTGCTGGTTATGTTGTGATAGCTGCCGTCTCCACTGGCACTCTCCCACATATATTTCCCCAGCTAAAGTGGTACTATGTGTTGGTAGTCTACTTAATCGCCCCACCCCTGGCCTTCTGCAATGCTTATGGATGTGGTTTGACAGATTGGTCACTCGCCTCCACTTATGGAAAGTTATCTATTTTCATCATCGGGGCTTGGGCCGGGCAAGCACATGGCGGTGTTCTTGCTGGTCTCACTGCCTGCGGGGTCATGATGAACATTGTGTCGACGGCCTCAGACTTAACCCAGGACTTCAAGACTGGGTACTTGACTTTAGCCTCTCCCCGGTCCATGTTCATAAGCCAGGTGATCGGCACTGCAATGGGATGTGTAGTCTCTCCCTGTGTATTCTGGGTGTTCTACAAGGCCTTCGATAACCTTGGATTGCCAAACAGCGAGTATCCAGCTCCATATGCTGCTCTTTACAGGAGCATCGCCCGGCTTGGAGTGGAAGGCTTCTCATCCCTTCCTAGCCACTGTCTCACCCTCTGCTACGTTTTCTTTGCTGCAGCAATCGTGATAAATGGAATCCGTGATCTTGTTGGGAAGAAGTGGGCCAGGTTCATCCCAGTTCCAATGGCAATGGCAATACCATTCTACATCGGGTCGTACTTCGCCATCGACATGTGTGTTGGCAGCCTTATCCTCTTTGTGTGGAAGAAATTGAACGAGACCCAGGCTGATGCCTTTGCTCCAGCAGTTGCTTCCGGGTTAATATGCGGGGAAGGCATCTGGAGCTTGCCCAGCTCGGTTCTTGCTCTGGCTAAAGTTTCTCCGCCGATCTGCATGAAGTTTCTCTCCCGTTCAGTGAACGACAGGGTCGATACGTTCCTGCAACCATCATCTTAGATTCAACTTCAAGGGTATATAGCTGTTCAACCTCTTTAAGATTTCATTTCATATATCGTGCTAGTGGTATAAATACTGTCGTAGCTGTGTCCCTTTGATCTCGTTCAGTCAGTTTGTTAATGGATATGATGCCCATCAGATTGAAGCGTTGCTGGATATTTATGCTACTGATCCTGAAACCCGAGATATATTAACCGAGCTTCTGGGTTAGATATGGAGCTGAACATTTTATAGCTGATAACGAAAATTTAACACTGTGCTGAAGTGCGTTCCTCGGACGTCCAAGCATGGAACTTGCGGTAAGTAACTCCGAATGCTGAAGAAAATACCACCGACTCTCAAACACTCCAGCCATAATATAATTGAATACGGTAACGAGTACCATATGCACATCTGATCGCACTATCAGCGAAGATCGAAGAGTTCAAGTCTTCCCCCTATCCTCTGAACTGCAACATATGGAATAATATGGCTAGGTAGGTAGGTAGGTAATCACTTGAACTGAGCATAGGGATCAAGGCTGTTGAGTGGAGCGGCACGAGAAGACGAAGCTGAAGTGGAAGCGGCAGAAGCAGTGCCACTGCCTCCACCGCCTGACGGCCCCTCCACTCTGTAGTAGCTGGCAGCTCCACCATCGAAAGCCCCCGCTGTCGCCATTTGAAAGTATGGTGCCCCCGTTGTATAAGGCTGCAGGACTGCATGCGGCGGAGGAACCACCACCACCGGAGCGTAATCCACAGTCCGCTTAACAAAGGGATCTCCCCTCAGGGAGGTCCGTTCGCACTCGATCTCCCGGTAGCGGCTCAGGAAGACCGCGAGCGGCCCGATGTAGTCGTCAAACCCAAGCTTGCCCATCGCCCACAGGACGTCCTCGGCGGTGATGGTCTTCCTCTGCTCGCGCTGGCACCTCTCATTGGCTTCGCCCGTCACGAAGCTGATGTACTCCGAGACGCACTCCTGGATCGTCTCCTTGGCTTCGTCCGAGATCTTCGAGTGGGGCGGCAGGATCCGCCTCATGATCCTTATCACGTTCGCTATCGGCATGTATTGGTCCTGCTCTGAAATTCAGTGATCACATTCCACATTAACTCTCAGATATATTAAAATACAGTAGTAGATCACGAGGCTACTACACACGGATTGCATTATTTTTATAAACTAAGGTCTGTCTGACCTCTTAGCCAAAAGATTCTCTTTCTCCCTAAAATTCAGTAATTCCCTTCCAACAATTTCAAAATAAAAATATTACGGACTTTTGATTGGTCAGACCCTGTTGCAAATTATTAATTTGTGGAACTCCAGGGGCGCGTAGGGTGACGCAAACAGCAGCGCGCGTGCTTGGCATATTCCTGAGTGGCAACTCGCCATTGACCACGCAACAAACAAGTAATAGATGAATAAATAAAAGCTGCACTCGTCGTTTTCGGCCGGAGGTGGTGGACAGACAGGCACAGAGACAGAGACAGAGACAGAGACAGAGACAGAGAGCGTCAGTCTTCCTGTTCCCATATTAGTCACCCTCACCCTCTCCCCCTCCCTCCCACCCAACGGTTTCCAGCTTCTTTTTCTTCTATAAAT